>CAVMBJ020000001.1:2728774-2859130 GCA_963675895.2 Styela plicata
TTTATTTTGTGTTATCTCCTGCCCTGCATTTTTCCGCTCTTCTCTTGGCGTTTTTACTATCATAATTATTCCCCTACTGGGCCAATGCTCCGATATTCTCATCTGTGAATTTGCATTAGTATACGAGAGTTATGCTACTACAAGATGTAGTACCAACAACTGCACTCGAGCGGTAAACATCTCAAATAGAACTGAACTACTATGGTAAAGTGTAGTGTGTGGTATCTGCCTTTGGTGATGGTAAAACCATCTACCACCTTTTGATTACATTCTCAAGCCTGATTTACAGGCTGATTTGATTTACTATAACACAATTCTATGATTTTCAGAGCAAGTGTGGTTGGAGAGTCTGGTGCATCGGAATCACAACTCGATGCAATGAAAAAGAGATCAACAACTCGAAGCAATGAAAAAGAGATCACTGGAAGTCAAAAAATCCAAGTTAATCCTGAATGCCAAATTTTCAGTTTAGTGATGAATAATTGAAATAGTTATCCAAGATTGAATGGAAGTTTGGGATGTTGAGTTGAATCGAATAAATATCACTTCAATCAAATACATACTTATGCCAATTGGGATGTAAGTTTCGAATATTTCTTTGTGACCAAATTGCAGTTAAATAATTTTGAATCGAATCTATTTGCATATGATTCTCTTTAAAAAAAAATAGTAATTTTCAACCGTTTCAAGATACTATATTACGAAATAGAAAAGATACATTTGTAGTACAAACTATCAAAATAAGTTCATCACAATTTACGCCTAGTCTTTATTGTGCCTGGACATTTAAGATTTTTAGTTGAAGATTCGCCGAATAACAATTTTTTTTTCTATAACGAATTCTATTTCTCAAATGATTCTCCCAATGAATAATGAAGCCTTGTTCTCCACTATGTGAAGATTGAAATATACGATTCACATGCATACTTTTTTTATTGTATGCATGCAAATCGTAATTGTATAAAAACTTATGAAGATAATAGTGACAATTCTAATATTTTGAACAAATGTGTAATGCAAGCTATCAATGATTTATATCTGGACCAGCATAGATATGAGACAGCGATTAAGGTCTGTTTCCTATCCTTCTGAAACTATCTTGAGATGGTAAAATGAAAATGGCGTGGTGTTCAATGTACTTTGGTTGGACTACGGGGCTTTACTGTATATATGCAGAGTTATTAGCAACTTATTAAGGCAATTCTGAAATATCTG
The DNA here is from genome assembly GCA_963675895.2 of Styela plicata. NCBI lineage: Eukaryota > Metazoa > Chordata > Ascidiacea > Stolidobranchia > Styelidae > Styela > Styela plicata. The sequence continues at coordinate 2,729,990 of CAVMBJ020000001.1, forward strand.
ATTTTGTTTTCTTTTTACTTATTATACCAAACTAAAATTTTTTCAATTATTCTTGGTATATGCTACCTAAATTACAAGATTCGGATTGAAACAATAATTACTTCTTATCTAAATATGTGAGTAATTTGAGCTATAGATTTACTTTTTGATTTTGAATTGTTGAATGTCACATTCTTATACCTGACGCACCATAAATGCTGCAAACGGGCAGGTATATATATTGCATCACCATGGTAATATTTTTTTATCAGCCAAGCTTGAGATAGATCTATATGAAACTGCGATTCAACGTTTGTAATAAGAAATGAGGAATTTGTCCTAATAAATAAAATGCATATTCACATGGGGACTCTCTAATATCCTACTACTTCATTACCGAAAAATAGGTGATCTTGAAATCTATTTGCGGTTCTCTATGTTACTCAAATTGCGGCCATAGCTCACAAAAGTTTAACTCAAAATATCTCTCATTTACACAAGGCGGAACATGCAAATGTCAAAATTTATACATAGGCAGCATCTTTTAAAGTACGATTATAGGTAGATAGTACGATAGAATATATATTTATTCTATACTATATGGTATATTTAGTATAGAATATAGATATAACACCATATATAGTATGTTCTTTTGATTCACAGCCGATCGATTCATATACCAATGACCTGAATTGCATGGAAGGATAAATGGCACTTGACCTGAAGAAACGTTGACGTAAATCTGTGCAGACGGGACGGACTGAGCAAACTGTTATGCAACTAAGTCCATGCAGTTGCACAAATCATGACGGATGGGGTAAAATACCCACGAGATGTAATAATCTATTTCATAATTTAATTTTCGTATATATGCATATTCGTATGAGGATCCTACAATTTCCTACTTCATTCCGGAAAAATAGGTTCCTCTAAAGTCTAAATTAAATTTTGATGATGCCCATTGTTTTTTTATGGACGTATCCAATGACACCTAATGCTAATGTCCATAGCTAATGGTGAGGGGCGTACACTAATTTCATAAATATCAGCATTTTAGTCGATGCTTTAGTCGCAAAATTCAATACTTTTTATCAATCTGTTGGATTTAGCTCCTGGTGGAATATTGAAATTTGTGACATGTTAACGAATATGTTGGTTTAATGCGGATATTATTCATACCGTGTGACCATGGGGGAAAATAAAACTAAATTACGACACAACTAACATAACTAACTAATAACACAGGCAAGACATGCAGTTAGCACATACCATGAATGGGGTAAACGTTATATTTATCGGTGTAATATCTATAGAAATTTCTGCCCCATAAATCTGTTCTTATTCCTCGACAGATTCCTCGACGGATCTTCCAGATTTAGAAACTGATACTGCATTTGTTATTTTCTGAAGATATTCCGATATACAATTAAGCACTGATCGCAGAATTTAGAAAAAACCTTCGTCTTTGCAAACTTAAGCATTAATGTGGAGTATCCGAGCTCAGAGAAATTGATGCAGCGTTACATTAAATATGTAGGTAAATAATAACAACGGATATTATCATATGTCACATGTCACCGATGGTGTATACTGGTAATGCATAGTCCATCAGTGGCCCGTCAGGCAAGACAAGTAGGTTAGTATACCAGAAACGCAAAACGTTAATTTCATCAATAGTACTGGGTCTGTTAAAAATTAAATTCCTAAACAACGGATTTTATTAAATTAAAATTCACATATCTTTATTCCTAATTATGTATGTATATTTCTATATGCATATATTTTCAAATTAGTTTAGTAGCGTTAGTTATTATTTACATATACAACATGCCAAATTCTGTTTATGATTAGGCATGAATATAAAGACCATAGACACTACATTTTTTCTGAGGCCTACTTCGTCTAAAAATCATCATGGATGATATGGAAGTCCAGGGATTATTGAACTACTTTCACTCATTATCAGAAGAATGTTTTCATTTAGGTGGCTGAAGCTTATAGCTTCCCTCATAGAGAAAAGATCTCGCCTTGAAGAAACTCAGACATTAGACATTGCAACAATTCAGCAGAGATACTGACGAACTTGAAGCTTGGATGGCTGAAAAATTACAAACAGCCATAGATGATAGTTATAAAGATTTGACCAATATTCAGGTACCTTGTTAGATTAATGTCCTTATTGATTTTCAGATTCGTTAATTTGTCATTCGTTTTAGCTCAAGCCTTAAATAAGGAATGAAAACTATTGGAAGGGCAGGAGTCGTAAAGGACTAAAAAATTTGTTATCGAATCGGCAACTCATAAGATCTCAAAATAAATAATAAAAATACTCCTAAAGAAAACCAAAAACAAATAACATACATGTTGCGAAATATAAGTTGTAGGCTAAAAGAGACCTGAAACACAGAGTGGCTAAAGAAGTTTCTGTGTACAATTTCTTAGATCAGCCAGAAACTGGTTTATAGTGTTGAATATTTGAGGCCAATATTGAAGAATAATATTATGTGGTAAAAAATTTGTCTGTGCATCACTTTTCTGATACATCGATTAAACCCAACTTATTGTGTAGTTGATTTTTGGGTGTTCTAAGTAGTTGTCGCGTTTTATTTCAACAGCAAAATAAAAGATACTTTCGCTTATGAAGTTCAAATTAAATATTCAAATTGACACACAAATCATTGATCCTTAATAGACTTAAGTTATATCCATTTTCCATATTGTTTTCAAGACAAAAAAGTTGTATCCACTTGTGATAATTTACGAAAAACAGGTTGAAAATCTACGTCATACAAAATTTCTGCATGATATTAATTCTGTATTAATAATATTACGTAATACACTTTTCAATACATATCTCATAACGAGACCTTAAGCCCTGGAAGTTTTCCACTATTGTGAGATAATAATATTCAAGTGGACTTGGGCCATTTTTTTTCTATAATATTGGTCATTTCAATGAAAAAATACAATTCTGTAAAGTAACTTCGGAATATATCTATAGTATATTGCTAACCCACTTTTACAATCCTTCAAAAAAAAATAAACAAACAGCAGAAACCAAGTCCAAAGAGCTAGAAATGTGACAACATCAAGGGAAATGGGTTATTGACACTTCCAAAAAAAGAACTATGAAAAACTGAAGCTGAACTAAAGGGCTGGAGCTGTTTTATTAATCTTTATAATATATATAGCACTCTATATAATTTTAATGACAAGAAACCAAACATTTCATCTCATTCAGAGCAAATATCAGAAGCATCAGGCGTTCGAAGCAGAATATGACGCAAATGAAGATAGGGTGGGATCGGTTGTAAATGTTGGAAGACAGCTAATTGATACTCATCACTGGGCTGGATCTGAAGATGCTGTTCAGGTAGTAATGTATTGGATATTGCACATTCTCTTTAAAGCAACTGCATCATTTACATCATGTTTCTGCTTCTTTTTTCTCTCAAGAAATGTCCTAAGAGGATTAAAATAAAATAAATGAAATGTCATTCTCTGGTATGGGATAATGACTCCATCAGGATTCAAAATTGATTCTTTGATGCGTCATAATAACTGGCAATAAACGATAGTCATAGGATTAAAAAATAGGTACAGTAATTGTGTGCATATTCTTCTCCAACCTAGGTTCGCATTGAGACGCTTGCTGAACAATGGGATGCTTTGCGTCAGAAATCTGCAGCAAAGGCTTTCAAGCTGTGAGAGGCTAATCAGCAGCATAATTTAATAACTGCAGTGAAAAATATCGATTTCTGCATGTCAGAGGTTTGTAGTATGTTAACGTATTTTTTTGCTAATAAGTTGCAGTATTTATTATAAGCATACCTTTTGATGAACAAAAAAAATGTCAAATACTTTAATAGCGAGATTTTGATTTTACGCATTTATGCGAATTATCCTCAAAGAAATTTCTTCCAACTTATTTGTCTTATCTCCAGAATCACAATATACGCACATAATTAGGAGAAACTTGATGCTGAAAATACAAAATTAGATATAGATAAATTGCAAAACAGGTATGCAACTGCCATGGAATGATAGTTTATATTGTTGTATTATCCACCGTAACATGCATGTCACTCAAATGCTAATAGGCAGTTCCTGAATACCCATCCCTACTTTTCGGGTTGTCTGCTCTAAGCGGTGTAACTGAAAAAACAAAATGGAAGAAAAATGATTGCGGTACTTGTTCAAAATATTTTTTACAAAATTACCATTTATGATGCATCCGCATAGATATAACAGGCATGTCCGAATTTGCACATTTATATCTCTTTGTGCGGCAAAGAGGATCATTCAGGAACATTTTATAACTTTAATTATTATGGGTGTTGCTAATTATGTGATATCAAATACAGTTTCTGGAGTTGATGCACAATGCACTTCCCTGAATTGCTATCTGAAAGTGTTTGTTTAAAGGTCTTCATATTTGTAAAAAATATACATGTCAGTCTGGATATTAGAAAAATCGCAGAGGTGGCACTGCAGCTGACTACCGGAACACGTTTGACAAATTTATTTCTGTACAACCTTTTGCAACAGGCTATCGCTTTAGCCGCTTATTAAGCTAGGCCTAAGGCCAATTCGTACAAAAATTAAAACTTCAGAACTTCATAACCTGATCACCTATTGGGTTATCTATTTTAATGCTCGGACTACATAGACTTACAGGTAGCTAGTCAGTAAACAGTTAAGCCTTGTAACTATACAGCAAACATTCCTGACAAACATACACCGTATACGATTAATTGTTGCGTCACAGACGCCGAATACAATTTTTAAGATAGAGTAACTGCCAAGACGTGTTAATCATTTTAAATATTTAAGATTGACAAGACCTAACATTCTTTAAATAATTTATTTTAGTAACGAATCACAGCGGCATTCATCTGCGACAATGGATGTACGGCACCATACAATGTCAAGCATGTTTTCTCCATTTTGGCATATGGTCAGGGACCCCCTGTGCAGTCTTTGCGGACCCCCAGGGGTCTGCGGTCCACACTTTGGGAAACCCTGTTGTAAAGAACATTGAATGCCTATAAATGTTTTTTGCTATCGTCTAATATGACAGTAGGCACATGTTTATAGGGCGAAGTAATGTTTTAATAAATATAATATAAAATTTAGGAGTCCAAACAATAAAAATAGAACTGAATCCGTATCTTTTTAAATTACTATGATCTATTTCTTCATCATGATTAAGCATTAATTTTTTTAATGTTTAAATGGAATATCAATTTTTCTGTGTCTTTGACTAATATTGAACTCCTGAATCTTGAATTTTATGCTCACTAGAGTTTTCTTTTCTGCATACCTCTATAACATAACTTATCCAAGTATGGTCAACTTACTCTTTGCACAGTATACCCTAAATGTAGTAGCCGAATTCGACACTCTCAGACCAAAAGGGCGAATCCTGAAAAAGCTGTTTTGAGAAATCAAGCAAAACGTATTTTTTTCGATTTCGAACCTTTCTAACATTTTTTCTGTTTACAGTAGCAAATATTCCTTCCGGGTCAAGATGGATATAAGTCAGGTCTTTTTTTCCATTCAGAAACTGGTTTGCATTGAAAACCAAATTTTCTGAAAACACAACTTTTTTAATTTCCGCCCTTTTTCTGTCACACAAGATAGCCTGATATGAGCTTTTCGCCGTTTTGTTTAGTTTTTCCATTGTGATGTCACAAAGAAATTATACAGCTAATGGTGTTTTCTGCTAGTTTTGTTTCAGTTCAACTTTAATATTGTGTGCAGGCCAGGGCTCCTGAACAAAGTTTTGCTTCAGCAGGTCAAGCAAAGTCTTATTTTGAATGGGAGGGCGAGTGCTTGGGTTGCATCTTGAGATGTTAAGTTCGTGGAATCATTCTCAGTAATCCCTATTGAATAAAACTATATTCTAGTAGCTAGTTTTAGTAGGCACTAGAATGACTTGAGCTTTATTGAGCTTGAGTTTATTTAACAGTCAAGTATGTACATAGAAAAAACAATCACAGTCAGACTATTGATCATCTAGGCTTGCAAAATTTAAGTTAGTGAAACATCATTCTAAGAGCATTAAGAATCCTAATCCAGTTAGCTAACACATAAGTTAGAGAACTAACAGCAAATTTGTACACAATTTGATATTGCACAAGATATAACTTTTTCTTATGTGATTGATGAAAGTTTGTTTTTTGAATAAAGGTTAAAAAAAATAGATAATAATAATATTACCAAACATTGATATAATGGCCGATATTGTAAAATTGAGACAACGCAACAAGAAACACTTTGTAAATGGTGTACGTGTTATGATAAATGGAACATTTTTCGATGACCCAAATCAAGAGAAAGAAAATCGTTACAGTGCAGCCAATCCAATAGTTCATGGAACTGTCCAGTCACAAACTGGTAGTCTGGTAAAAGTTGAATGGGATGATGGCTGTACAGGATTTGTGGACTGTAAACTCTTGACAACTTTTCATGACAAACCTTCAGAAGTTGATGCCACTGATGAATCATCTGAAGATATTTCAGATGAGGAGCCAGAGTATCATCCAAGTAATGCTGATGATTCGTCTGAAAACGAGTTATCTTCTGATGATGAACCACCAAAAAAAAGGAAGATTAATCACTCAAACAGTAATGATGAGATCAAGATTTTATGTTCAGCTGATGGTACTGCTCTCTTCAAGGCCAAATTCTTCAAGGAGATTCCAAAAAAATCAAGTCAACAGAAATATCTGATCACTGAATGTTTTGAAGATGCACTAAAAAAATGGGAGTTGTATGATCCTGATATACATGCACCAGGATCATATATTGTATGGGACGTAGACCGAATAAACATTTCTCAAAGAGAAATGGCAATGGAAAAAGCCATTCCACCAGCCATTTTTAAAAGGTTATAAATCGCATTATGGTGATTGTCAGCATAATTTTGGTGACGATAGTTGTCCATACTCGGGTGACAAAATTTACCATGAGTGGAGACGCATAAAAGAAAAAGTAACGACTCCACAGAAAACAAAACGATGTAAAGGAAGAGGGAAAGGAAGCTCAAGAGCAGTAAGAAGACGTTTGAGACTGGCTGGAAAAGAGTACAAGACTGCATCTGGCAATACAATGAAAGCCGTGCCACCTATGAGTTTTGAAATCTGTCAATGTAAGCAGAATTGTAAGGATCTTGTTTCCATGAGCGACAGAGAAAGAATGTACAACTATTTTTTGGGGTACAATGGACCAATTACAAAGAAGACAGTTCATTCTTGATCGACTCGCAATTCGTACACCAAGCAATAGAACTGTGCAACCAGAGAGTGGGAAATCTTCAAGAAAAGCCAAAGCTATAGAATACTACCTTGATGTTCAAGAGGAGACTGGCACATCAACCAGGAGAGTAAAAGTATGTAGAAAAGTTTTTCTTGCAACTTTGCAATGTGGAGAAAAAATGGTCAGAACGATCCTATCCAAGAATGTGATTGGTGGCTTTGCAAGACCAGATCTCAGAGGTAAACATCCCCCTTCAAATAAGCTTGATGATGTGATTTGGCAAGGTGTAATAGATCATCTTAATTCTTTTCCAAAATTAAAAAGTCATTACTGCAGGCGGGATACAAGATACAAGCAACTTCGGACAACTGACTATCAAGAAAATGCATGACTTGTACAAACAAAAAATTCTGAAAGAAAATCCGGAAGCTAAATTTGCCAGCTATACCACATATGCAAGCAAGTTTCATGAAATGAACATAGCAATACATAAACCAAAAAAGGATCAATGCATGTATTGTGCAAAATACAAAACAGATAATCCAGAATGGATACAAAAGCATTTGTCTTTGAAGGGAGAGCTCACAAATGTACATAATGTATTCAAAGCGCAAGCCAAACATGATTCTTCCCTCTTCTGTTTCAACTTTGATTTAGAAGCAGTTTTGTATACTCCATGTGGCAAGGTTAGCACCTTATTTTATAAACGAAAGTTCAGCACTTACAACTTCACAATGTATGATATAGGAAATAGTGATGGATATTGTTATATGTGGGACCAGACCACAGCGAAAAGAGGGGCAAAACGAAATGGCCAGTTTCCTATTCCATCTGATTCAAAGGAAAATTAAAGAGAACCCAGAGATTAAGAGCATTGTTTTTTTCTCAGACAAGTGTGGTGGCCAAAATTTGAATCAATATGTTGCTACAATGTGCATGTATGCAGTGGCTAAGCTTTCAATCCTCTCAATTGATCACATTTTTATGGTTTCTGGCCATTCTCATATGGAAGTTGACAGCATGCATGCAGCCATCGAAACCAGAGCTAATCACTTAGAGATCAATGTGCCTTATGAATGGGAGGTTGTGGCATCTTTAGCTAGAAAAAGCAAAAAACCGTATGATGTAACACACGTTGAACAAAATATTGTTGTGGATTGGAAATCAGTTAACAAAAGCATGAAGATTACTAATGTTATTAGAAACACTGATGATGAAGTTGTCAATTGGGAAATCCTCTCAAGAGACGACAGGAATAACATGGTTAAGATATGAAAAACGCCACATGCATACTATTTTTTACAAACATGATTCCTATTCAATTGCAGAGCCATTCAAAAAGATAGTGACAACCAAAAGGTTTAATAAAGCATTGAGTACTCTCCCAGATGATTTGCCAATGGCATATACTTCACCCATACCAGTTCCAAAAAAAAGAAATATCAAGACTTAATGTCGCTGTGTGAGCAAGGAGTTATACCCAAGCGACATCACCATTTTTACCTAAACCTTCTATGTAGCAGAGAAGGAGATGATGCAAGTGATAATGCGAATGAAATTGAAAGTGAAGATTTAAGTGAGGATTGCAGTGAAGGCTGAGCTATGAACTACGTGAAGTTCAGTTGAGGACTTTTAACTAAGCTAATTTCTTTGAAAGTTGTTTCGTTTAATAGTTTTTATTGTTGAGTTATGCTAGTGATATTTTACTCATTGAAGAAAAGTTCCAGGGCATTCATTCTAGAATATATAGTTGTTTGACAATGAAGCGAATTATGTTATACTGATATTAGATTCAGAACAGTGTCAAAAACATTTGTATTCGACTCCAGTTGGGCATGAAAATTCAGTATGGCTATAGGTTATTTGAGAAAATGTTTGTATTTACAGCTCATTTTATCATTGTTTCTCTATAATTTTGCCGAAGCACAGTAATATTTTCTCATGAACAGTTGACAAGCTATAGTGAAAAGGCGAATATTGAGAATTTTCATCCAATTGTAAACTTTACTCTTTGGCAAATAGGCTAATCTCAATTTTCGCCCTTTCATTAGGTATGAAAATGTACTATTCGCCCTTATTCCAAAATTTATCTCAGGAAATAACATATCTACAGTGATGATTTATTGACCATTTGAAAGATCATGTTCAATTCTTTAATTTTTTTCAATAAAAATTTTTTCGAAATTTCAAGATTCGCCCTTTTGCCCTGGGACCCTCGAATAATTGTTCTCTGTGTATTGAATTTACTTATTTATCTCTTGGTCATCTGTCAGTTTCATTTACTGACAGGAAACCGGTGCAGAGTTGGTAAGAGAAATACATCCAAGTGAGGAGATACAGAAAAGAATACAAGACAGAGAAAAGAATACAAGAATTGAATGAAAATTGGAAGAAATTGACAGAACTTTCTGATCAAAGAAAGATTAGATTGGAACAAGCTAGTGCTTATAAGCAATTCCGGTTAGTGACTAGATAACCCATACTTTCACAGAAATATTACTTTCAATGAAAGTATATAGACTAGGAAATTTTACCTGAAAGATAGTACTATAAACACTATCCATGAATTTGTTAAATATTCATTCGTAATGAAATAATCTAATTGTCATGTCACAGTAGAGAGCACATCATTTTTTTTGTTGGTGTTCAATGAATAATTTGTTTCAAACTATGACCTGTTTAGTATGGATTCTAAAGAAGAAACTAGTTGAATGAATGAGAAAATAGGCTTATTAATTGCTCCTGAGTTACCTAATACACTAGCAGCTGCTGAAAGTCTTTTGAAAAAGCATGGATCATTTGAGACTGATCTTGCAGTATACCAGGATCGTATTGCTGATGTCAATAAACAGGAAAAACAGTTAATTTTTTGCATTTCATTTTTAAGCATTCAGATTTATGAGTTAGTTATGGCCATATTCTCAGTGCAGCAGTATTTATTGCTTGCATAATATGTATAAGGCCTGGTAAACAGGCCTTCAGTAATTTGAATCGGCTTATTAGTTGCATCTGAATTTTGGTTATACCATGAAACAGCAACCCACCCACATTTACTAGATATCTGAGTTTTTGTCAGTTGTTTATCAGAATAAAAAATATATTATATCATGCTGCCCTGCTCTAATACAGGTGATTCATGTTCATATTAGGGATCAAGCTATGTGAAAGTGTCAATTATCAATTGATTTTTTGATTGATCCCTGAAATAAGATCGCTTAAATCATTTTTATTACAAATTTCAATATTTCAACATTTTAAGAAGATCCAGGATATGTTGAAATCATAAAAAATTTCCATGACTTGGAAGAAAAGCAAAAAAGATTACGGGAAGCAGAGTCTGGAAGAAGATCAAATTTCCAAGATACTTGAGCTTTCTTGCAATTCAATTGGAAGGTGATTTCTCGCATATATTTTGTGTTTTGGTGTTTTTGAATCAAAGAATGTCTGATTTCTCGTTTCTTTTTATGTCAAGATCGAATATCACCCCCCTTCCTTAATTTTGCTATGCGTATATATTAGTGATACAATTTTAAACGGTTATTCTTGCTAAATGGTAGTGAAATTATGAAATACATATGTGTTAACAAAAGGTAGGGCTACAAAATATGTATTGAACATAATAAACTACCTCCACTGTCCACATCCAGCAGTTTATTTGTACTTTGTTGCGACGTCAACTTATCACTTTCAAATCAGATAAGTGGAATTGGAATTAATTTTGGCCTGTTGATGACTTTTTTGTTTGGACGCCGGCATCTGGAATAAAGGTATTCCATTAATTCAAAAATTGGTCCAAATTTGTTGATAACAAGATAAGAGTAAGAATACATAGCAATTCAAGCACGGCGCTTGCTTGCCTAACTACAACCAACATTGGGCCATTTCTATGTGTAATGTACTTGCGCAATTCGACTTTCCATTGGTCAGGTACATCCTTACATTCTCAAATTTGTTAAGTTTAGATTATTTAGAAAGGTATTTCAAACACTTTAATGCTCGGTTAATCAAAAGGGTGGCATCAATTAATTTTGGATCTTTTTGAAATATCAAGGCAATTTGCTGAGTTTAGATTCTTTAGGAGGATATTTCATTTCACAATTGTAAAATTTTGAAAATTCTGTGCTCTGTTATTTTGAAGGGACAGATGGATATAATATTTTTCGAATTGTATTTTCTTTCTTTTACAAAGTTTACTAAATGTTATGGTCAACATGATCATCATGAGACATCATAAGTTAGGCTATTGTGTTTTCGCTCCCAGAAATGACCATGATACTGATATAATATGTTATCTATCAAAAAATTATGAAGCATGGGCACATAATCAATGAACAACACACATGGGAATTTTGTGATTTATTTCACTGAGATCTTCAACCACCGATCGATTTTTTAGATCTTTAAAGTACTTGCACTGTATTCAATAGCAGATTCTCAAAAAATACGCTTTCCTCACCATCCAGCGTTGATCAGGGAAGAAAATACATTCATCGGTGCCAAATATGAGATTGAGAAGGATATTATTTACTGAAAACATACCCAACCCACGTGTGACATAATATAAATAATTGATAATTGGTCCCATTTGCGGGTTGTCTCCACCAGTAGCAAGTTTTTCAGCAAGGTTGAACAGGAAAAATTTTTGTTTCAAAATAATTCTAACCGGAATCGTGCAATTCCCTCAGTGGATCGTGTATGGTAGAAGTCTGTTTTGATAGATATATACAAATTCATCTTTGTTCGAGCATGAGTGCAATCAATAATTTTTTCATCTCTTCCCTTAACAATCTCGCTTCCATGTTTTTCGTGCCAGACAGATAACATGTTATCAATTATCGGTGATGATATACGGATGATCATCACTTCTTAATCATTACGAAGACTAGGTATTGTTAAATAAAAACATGTGCTGGTTTGAAATTGCATTGACAATTTTTTAAAACAGAATAACTTTTCAATTTTTTTATTTTTTTGTATAGCCACTTCTTATAGATGATCACCCTGTCCAATGCCCTGTAACAGTGGCCACTTATAGACTGACGGGGTTACAATTGTTGGATAGATATCCTTTTTTGTTCGGCTTAGCCTACCCAAGTTATTACACCCTGGATTGAGTGGTGGGCATGGATAGCAATCCAGACTCTCGCGGGACTCGAACCGAGAACTTCAACCTGCGATGCCAACATATTTAACCACTAGGTCTTCGCGCCCAAAAAAAATTTCCAGCAGTACTACAATATTAAATTTTTCTTTGATCACGGTAGATACTGGACTGTTCAAAAATGGTTTTTGATATCTGATTTTTTTGACTTACAATTACAAAGAAAATATTTCAATTTTTGATGTTGTCGTTCATTTGTTCTGATGCAAGTAGCAAGTTTTTAATTTCAATTGTTAATATTCACTATTAGTTAGGAACTCTGATGTCGACATCCGCCAATGCTAAGAAAGCTTCTCTATTTAACTCATGGTTTGAAAATGTCGAAGAAGACTTGACCGATCCAGTTCGATGTAATTACCTACAGGAAATTGAGGTATGTTATTTTTCTCATATGTACTATTTAGATGATGATAGAAATTAATAAATACTCTAGTTGTTTTGTGAATATGACCCAATTTGAGGTGTGATTTGGGCATTCCATTATTTTTAAACCAAAAAACTTCTTACACACCCCGTCTCAGAATTTGTTAAAAATTGGCATGTTGGTAGAGTTTAGAGACATTTCTAGAAATGTAAAGTTTAGGGTCAAAGGTCGAGTGGCTCGGATTTCATAGGCAGTTGAATAATTTGCATCCAGAGGTTTTTTTAGCCGAAGAATTCATTGCTCTTGGTGAAGGAGTTGTTTCAAGCCTTTTTAATTTTTGTGTTCGCAATATTTAGCCGAGCGAAACGCGATGTAGGCAATGAGCAAAAAAACCTGGCACCAAATTAAACTTCAATCTTCCTCTTATCAATTGAAAAAGTAAAATTGATGGCTATTTATACAAAAATTCGCAATATTTCGGGGCCCTTGAAAATTCCCAGAAACTTTTCGGATAACTATCCAAAATTTCCGAAAACTTTCCAACCCTAGGTGTCTAATGCTATCCATGTCTACTTATACATCTAGTATATTTATTTTGTGTTATCTCCTGCCCCACATTTTCCGTTCTTTTATTGACATTTTACTATCACAATTATTCCCCTACTGGGCCAATGCTCCGATATTCTCATCTGTGAATTTGCATTAGTATACGAGGGTTATGCTACTACAAGATGTAGTACCAACAACTGCACTCAGCGGTAAACGTCCCAAATAGAACTGAACTACTATGGTAAAGTGTAGTGTGTGGTATCTGCCTTTGGTGATGGTAAAACCATCTACCACCTTTTGATTGCATCTTTCGACGCTCAGGAAATAAGTTAGGACTATTCTCAAGCCTGACTTACAAGCTGAATTGATTTCCTATAACACAATTCTATGATTTTCAGAGCAAGTGTGGTTGAAGAGTCTGGTACATTGGAATCACAACTCGAAGCAATGAAAAAGAGATCACAGGAAGTCAAAAAATCGTAGGTAATCCTGAATGCCAAATTTTCAGTTTAGTGATGAGTAATTGAAATAGTTATCCAAGATTGAATGGAAGTTTGGGATGTTGAGTTGACTCGAATAAATATCACTATAATCAAATAAATACTTATGCCAATTGGGATGTTGTTAATTCTGACAAGGTTTGTTGTGTTGTTTAAGATAGAGATGGGCCGATGTATCGGTATCGGTGAGTATCGGCGATTTTTGTAGTTTCGGTACTGGTATCGGAAAATTTTCATCACCGATACCACAACTGATACCGGGTACATCTTTACAACGCAGAGTACAAATACGCTTTATTTACTGATAATAAATGTAAAGACCTCGCATTCCACTGCTCTGAAAAATAATTAAAACGGGGCATATCTCGCGTGAACAATTTTATTTACACTTTGGGTTTTATAAAATAAAACCCATCAATCCACTCACTATATGCTCTTTTAGATGCAGAAAAAGGTGTTAATGTCGCACTACACATTTGCGTAGGTTGCGTTTTTTCCTGGTTTGGTTTACGCAAGCGCAATGCTCTGCATGCACGTTTTCCACTGAAACAGAGCGGCTTGCTATGATTTTTTTTTGTGCTTTGTACGCATGCGAACACGATTAACGCAAAGCAATGCAGGCATGTATTGCCGTTTTATTTTATTGCTCGAACGTAATGCAGCGCATCGGTAAGACAACTTCATGTGTATTGTGGCCGTGGCCTCAATGAGATGTCGCGTTAGTTGTGTAGCCACAAACATTTGCACTCAATCTTTGGACCCATGTATGCTTGAACGCAGCAACAATTCATTATATTTTCATCCATTAAAGTTTGCACTCAGATGGATACAAGAGTTCAAGGGTACAAACGTACGTAGGAGCTCACATACGTGGGTGCAACTATAACAAGGGCATAGGTATGTGGATACAAAAAGGTCTTTTACATATTTAACAAAGTACTCGGTATCGGCGGTATCGGAATATAAATTACGAAAGTGGTATCGGTACTTGTATCGGTATTGGCCCATCTCTAGTTTAAGACGCAGTTAATTGTGACGTGTCCATCGCACCATGTGCTAGTTGTTGATTGTTTAATAAACGTCAGTCTGGACTGGACCTCGAAGAGGTTGTTTGTGGTTCTGTTGTCTGATTAAGAATGGGGAGTCTTGGCTATTTACTTACTGGCGTGGTGGCAGCTAAAGACGAACTTTACGTCATACTGTGGTAAACTGGAGCTCTTCAAGTAAATATTTCAGGTTTAGACAAAGTAATTTGAGGCCAGGATGGCAGCCTACAAAGCACCCAAACAATGGCCTCACAAACAGAGTGAAACATTCACCACTTCCGAAACCTGACGAAAGAATTTACTTAGACAACAGTTTCAAAGGGAGAACCAAACTGATGATGCGTTGGATGACATCATGTTAAATCAGTGTTTTTTGAGCGCCAAGATGGCCAAGCAGCCTAGGAATGGACTCTATTGGAATGCGAACGAATCGCATTACCTTAATTCTGCCAAGTATATGTTTGTCATCTGTTCTTCATTAGTAGTGTGTTGTGTACCAGTTGAATGTTCCTATATAATTTCGTAATTCCGTTGACACAGATAAAGTTGGATTGTTAACCCGTTTAGCGACGGAATCAACGGCTTTTTCAACTTCCTGTAGCCAAATTCACGTTTTTTTTATGGGATGACGTGGCTGTCGTACTAATCAACAGTAACATAGACTTTTACTGAATGTTTTTTAATGAACCTCATTCCACGGGATTTCGATTTCCTATGCCACATACAGTCAGATTGTAACCCACTGAGCAAATCATGGACTTTTCTGGCCCTCTATGATGGTAAGGCCGAATAATATCGTATCTATAACTCTGAGCTAATCAGTGTTTGTGGGGAAGATATTTTTTATATTACATGCTGCATGGGGGAATTTCAATGAATAGCTACCAGTTGTCATATATAAATATATCCAATCAAAATTGCCACAACGCCCAATCAATACCTTTTCAGCAACGAACCCTTTTTCTAGACTCATTATTTTATTTAGCTGAATGGTGGTTAATACCTTGAAGGATACTAACGCTTAGCGTTTTAAGAATGGATTTTATTTATCACTCATTTTAGCATTGAATCAGATTTGTCGCAACTGTTTTTTGTCATTCCAAATTGTACGTAAGTTTTTGGTACTTCTTTTTAATTAAGTCGATTTCAGAGTGATATTACTCGTGAGTGATGTACTCGTACGGAATGTTTCTCATTTACAGTAGGTGTAGATATCGTGTCATGTTTCTATCGTGTCATACATATTTTTTTAAACCAACTAACTCATCCCATGGTATCTCTTGTAGTAGACATAAGTATAATACATAATACCACCTGTCGTATTCCCTTGCATCTGCCTTAATTTTGCTCGCCACTTCAACTTTTTGTATTTTCATAAGCAATATATCATTAGTAATCTGACAGTTTTGATCAATTTGATGTCACCATATGTGCTTTCTTCGTGCGTTGTTTACTGTCTGCACCCTTATTTTATTCCTGTTTAATTTTTGCTGTCGCAACTTTTGTCTATTCGATGTCATATACTTGAAACAATGCATTATTTCTGTGATAGAAGCCACTTGCTTTCTTTTAACTGGGAATAGTCGGACTAGTTCAGTTCACACAAATTTGACACTATATGATTTCGCATGAAAAATTATATCCTAGTTCTTGTGCTGTTTACAGACTGCTGTAGTTTCATTTTTATCATCCTGATAGCATTCAATCTTACTGTTTTTGATAATTACTTTTTATTGCTCCACCCAATAATAGATTATTAATCCGCCCAGTCAGCAATGTACAATGGAAATTTTTTTGCATCAAATTATCTTTTGTTCCAGTTTTTCGCAAAGTCTGATTAATTTTTTACTGTTTCAATCCAGGAGATAATTTTTCCCACCTCTTATCTTGAGGAATAGCTTATCTTGATAGACTATCCTTGAGTAACCCATCTCAAATGTCACCCAGCCAGCTCAATTTCGCTATTTGTCATGACATGGCAGTATATCGATTTGTCAGATTCATATGTTATTATGCAACCCTTCCTTAGTTAGTTGTTGTTTGTTCTAATATCAATAAACAACACCAATGATATCTTTTAAAGGGGGAAAGACTGAATGCGCCAGTGTTTTGTGTTGTTAATTCTGGCAACGTTTGTTGTGTTGTTTAAGAGATATTTTGTTTAAGGTATTTTGGCGATAATCTTGAGTATTGTTTTGTATCTGTTAGCGATCGTATGGCTCTGTTTTGGAGTACTTCAATGCGATGAGTAAATGATTTCAATGCGCTGCCCCAAACTGTAACACCATACTGCAAATATGACTGGAACAAGGCAAAGTAGACAAGTCGCAAGGTTTGGCATGGTACAAATTTTTTGAGTTTAAACAATATTTCGATGGTTCAAGATAATTTTCCTAACAGATTGTCGATGTGGATGATTGATTGTCGACCGGCAAGATAACTTTTCAGTAACTGGTAAGCTAAACCCCTAATTCCATATTGTTTCAATTTGGCAAGCATGGTCAAGAAAAGTTACACGGAAAAAGTTTTTTTTTTTTCTTTGACTCTAAGATGTAGCTAATCATGTTTATTATAGCATGACTGGTAGGATGCCGGTGCTGAAAGCCAAATTGTTGACTTGTCAATTATCTTGTGCTTGCCAATAAAACTGGTTCATCTTTTATGGAGTAAACGCTCGAATAATATAGCTATACATGGCAATACAGATATGGGTCTATAATTTGACATTATATTTGTTTCTCCAGACTTGTAGATGGGAAAAGACACTCAAGATCTTGAGCGATGCTGAAAAAACCCCAAGCTCAAGTGAGACATTGAAGAAATATGACATTAAAGGAGATGATAGCTCCAAAAACAAGTTTTATCTTTTTTCTGACAATTATAACTTAAGAAAGACTTTTAAGACAAATCGGCTAATGTGAGAGTCATAAACAATTATGTACTTGAACTCTTTAAAGAAAATTGAAAAAATTATAGTTTAGATTGTCCGGTTAATTGCCTCGTCGACATGTACGATGATTAACGAAAAACTATTAGAATATCCTGCCTTAAGGCTAACTTGGATGGTCACAGAAAATGTATAAAAGCTAGTGCACAGTATCAGATGGCAATAATAAGATGGTCTCTATTGTCCGTTATCTTACCCTTCGGGGTTAAGATATTACCCTTTATCCATTGACATTTATTTTTTTCTCCAGACTTTGTAGATGGGAAAGACACTCAAGATCTTGAGCGATGCTGAAAAAACCCCAAGCTCAAGTGAGACATTGAAGAAATATGACAGTTTAGGAGATGTGCTGTCTGCAATTAACTTAAGAAAGTAAGATGGTGTATTGTCGTATCCTACGGCTTTGCCTGATTTCAGTTTTGATATGCACATAATCATTTCTGAGTTGGTTGCTGGGCAAAGAAATATAGACTGCTGAACACGGCTACCCAAGTAGCTGCGGAAAGATGTTAAAGGTTGTGGCACAGCATTCGAAAGATTAGCTCCAATAGTGGAGAGATATTTGTTGAACTCGTTGACAATAATGTTTTTGTCATAAACCATATCTCTATTGTCTAGACATATCTCTCTGACATCCACTTTCGGGATATTTTTTATACAAACTATTTCTTTTATTTTATTCCATGTAGATTTGATGTCGCCATGATTATTTTGGAAGCATTTATGATAGTACGTTAGTCTAGCCGCACTCTCAAGGTGACTCTGTTTGTTTTGATATTGTCTGTAAAATAGTCATTGCTCATTGCTACCTTTTTTGAAGAACTTTTTGAAGTACTCATGTTTATTTTTAATGGAGACTAGCAAACCTTTGGTAAGCCATGGCTTCGATTTTAATTTTTATTCTCTTCGAGTGAGAGGTCTTAGTGGTGCATGTTTGTTTATTAATGCAGAAATAGATTGAACAGTATTTTCAAACAAAATGTCAAAATTTTCTGTGTTTATATCTGTATTGGTGCTTCTAAGCTCTGAATTATGCAAACCTTTATGCCGAAAATAGGAAATATTGAAAGATGAAAAGTCACGTTTATAGTATATTTCGTGCTTTTTTGGGGCTAGTTTAACTTTTTTCATTACACACATAATAGGAAAATGGTCCGTTAAGTCAGTTTGAATAATATAGGATGCCATGGCAAGATTTGTCGCATTCGAGTAAATATGGTCAATTAGAGTTGAGGATGTCGGTGTCACTCTAGTTGGCTGTGTAATTAGAGGAATAGCAAGATATGAAAATAGGGTTTCAGTATATCTGCAGACATTGGTGTCACAAACAGGGGCAAGTAGATCAATATTGAAATCGCCAACTATGAAAAATTTACGTGTTGATATAGATTGTAAAGATTTGGCCATTGCATCGGTGAAAGCCAGGATATCACGCCGAGGATGTCTATATATTATACCCAGTACAAATGATGAACTATTAACTCAGGAAGGCTGTATGTCTAGCCACATGTTTTCAGAGTCCGGGTGAGACAAATTGGGGTGTGTAATAATGGAGATTTTGATGTCGTTGCGAACATACGCACGTAAGCTAGATTTCACATTATTATACTTAAAAAACTTAAAATTTAACATTGATAACATGATTTAATGAACATAAGATTTACACTGCTGAAAAGGCGAGGAAAAAATCTGTTCGAAGAGATCAAATCCGTTACATCGAAGCAGAAAAGCTAATATAATACCGCACTGAAAATAGACTTTTGAAACGAACGCGCCCTTTATACAGCAGCTCATATACTCTTTTATACATTGTTTGTGTTTAGGCGTGTTTTAAGGTTGTCAAATGATAATAAATCTCATTCTTCTCCACCTCACTTTATCCCAACACCAAATGTTAAAGAATTCATTCTTACGTTAGTTAGATTGTGTTTGGCCTGCATATTCAAGATTGAAGCGGATTCACTGCATGAGCATCAAAGGAATTATTTATAGGGCTTAAACTTGTGCTTTCGTCAGGCACGTCTGCAACATTGGAGCGCGTAAGAACGACTGCAATGTTGGTGTAGCCAAAGGCAACTGCACCCTAAGTGGACAACATTCCAATGTATAGAATCAAGGATGATCCATGAGAATATTCTTTTAAATATTTCTCGTCAATGGCATTATGTAAAGTCTGCCAGAAACCCTGACATTGGATCAGGAGGATTGATGCCTAATAAATGGCACGAGGCCAACATATGGTTTTATGGAGCTGATTTTTTGTTGAAAAGTACTCAATCACGGCCATTCCAGACCTTTACTTAAATCTGATTTCAATGAACCTGTTATTACGCAAGAAATTATTTCATATACTGCCTATTATTTTTCTCTGTTACGTGATTTTTTGCACCAATTTTCCTCCAGGCTAGTGCGTGCAACTGCCTGGCTCCTGAGAGCTCGTTTATTTCTTTATTGCAAAATTAAAGGTTCTTCTAATCATAACCATATTATGAGATGATTAGCTATTCATCTGAGAACCCCATCATAATAACTCGAAGTAAGAGAAAACATCCATGTCATTTGAAAAAAGCTCTTGCCAAGTTGACTCTTTGTTTCTGATGGTGTACTCAGAGTAGGGGGGCGTATAAATCTTTCTACATTCCCGAAGATTCCAAGAATCCACCCATTTCACCTAGCAATCATGTTACGCGTTTATTTGTGCTACATTATCATTTGTCTGAAAGACACTGTGGTACTTTCCGTGTATTATCACCTATCCGAGAACACTTTTGGATTTTGAAGGGCCAATCCACTATCCGTAAAGTCATAAGCAAATGTGTTTATTGCCAAAGCAGGTCTGCTGCTGTAGGTTTTCAATACATGGCTGACATGCCCGAATGGGTGAAATGTTTTTATTCATACCAGGCTAGACTATTTTGGTCCCTTGAAAGTAAAGCGCAACCGGACTGACTCAAACTCTGGGGGGTTGTGTATTCATGTGTTTGAAAACACGTGCAATGCATTTGGAAGTGTTAGATTCACTCGGGTCTTCTGCATATATGATGGCCTTTCATAAATTTGCAGATTTGCGAGGTTGCTCCACACATATATATTCAGACAACACTTCTACGTTTGTCGGAGGTGCAAAAGAACTTCGACTAATTGTGGAGAGCCTGAATCCTGAATGTATACGGTCTTCCTTTGCTGTTAGGGGGATTCAGTGGCATTTTTCATCTTCCCTCATCTAATGGTGCTGTGGAGAAACTGGTCAAAGGAGTCAAACGTATTTTGTATGCTCTAAATGACAGTTCTATGTTTCGGGACAATACACTTCTTGCTTTATTTTGTGGTATATCATGCATTCTCAATGATCGTCCCTGACCCTTCTAAGTATTAACCTAAGGATTTCAGTTCAGATTTCAACTCAGATTCAATTCAGATTTCAACTCCTAACTTGACATTGTTGGGAAGGATAGATCCATCCACGGGAAAGTGGCCAAAAGAGATTGGTAACAAAGTTTATCTTGATCGCCATGGTCTTTGTCGTTTAGAGCATGCCTGAGTGTTTTACTGTACTGTACTGTACTAGAATTATTCATTTAGGTGGAAAACCAGGTTAAAAAATACTTAACATAGGCCAGGGTAAAATTTTGCGCTTGGTCTTTGTCATATAAATAAATTAGGTCACAAAAGTAGCAATATCAAATTTAGTGTTGCATGCTTCCATAGCCAATTTGATGAAATCAAAAAAGATCCCAGAACAATTTTTGGGTTGATTTTCCAACTCTATGGCATATTTGCAATCCGGCACAGTCGTGTGATACCTCCGCTCTCTATAACTTGTAAGTCATTGTGCTTTGTTAATTTGCGGTGCTTCAGTCGGCAATATAAAACAAAAAGACGGAGAATGAACAAAACCTCAAATTAAGTTTAAAAGGATTTTACCACGTTCAAGCACCACTGAAGGAAGTACAAGCAAAAATAATGATAAACAAAACCATAAAAAAACGCGAGTAGTGAAAACACCATAGTATTTACTTGGGCGTCTCGTTGAGTGTGAGAATTCGGCAAACTCTAAAACAAGCTTGTAAAAAATACTCTTGCGTCTCGCCTTTCTGTGGATAGAAGTATGTGTTTTATGCAGAAACAAATAGGAAACCGTGGAAGCGGAGGAAGCCGTGCGTACAATCAAACATGGATGGAAATCCAACATTTAGACATGCGAATAATATCACGGTCAGAGACATACCGCACTTAGCTGCACGAATGTTTGTGCCGTTTAATTCATCTTGGCATCTCATGGCTTTCATAAATTTGCATCTGACTTTATTCCCGTCGATGTCATCGTATTAAAAATGGGTACATCTTGTGGACTAATCTGCGTAACCGATTCGTACTCGATTCGCCAGAAAATGATACGGGCGCTATATAGCCACACTGAATTGAATGCCAAAATCCTCGACTCCATATATCTGCAACCTATATGAATAAAAGTTAAATTTCTGCCACACATGCTTCAATTCACTTTTTGCCAACTTTCGAAGTATGTACAGCATTGTTTTACTTGGCACCACACGTTCACATACAAATAAAGCTCGACATCTAAATGGAACGTGCTTTTCCAAACCAAACTTCAACAGAGAAGCGTAGCCAGAACCACGCACGCACAACCGGCTTTTACTTCCTACTAAATTTCCACGTCCTAATCTTGTAAATCCATACCTGGAAGGTAATATCTATAATCACATATGAATATGTTATGGGTTTATTTCGTTTATTGTATTTCTTTTGACCCCACTAACCCCCGACGAAGCAAAATTTTAGTTTTTGGTGCACTTGTTTTATGTTTGGAGCCTACACCCGTCGACGTACCTTTGATGTTTACGAATATGGGGCAATGTACCTATCACTGAAAATCCAGGTAGTTTCAATATGTATGATTTGCTCTAGGAAAAAGACAGCTAATTGCCACTGGTGATGACCCTATTCGACAAGTGCCTTATGAAGCAACACCTGCGTGCATTAAAACCAGGGATGCACCGATGTATCGGTATCGGCTATTTTAGCAATATCGCTATCGGCTGCGAAATAGCCGATACCTGTTAAATGTTTGGAAATTTTGGGTAATCGCTCTAAACGAGGCCTAAATCAGTTTCGAAAAGACCCAACTAACGGTCACTTGAATGACAATAACCTGCTACAAAAACAAAGCATCAGTCGGTTCAGCACTGTCTTAGACATATCAAACATTATGTAATGAAGTGGATCAGTAGCTTACTCGGGGATGGACTGTAAAACTTTTTTCAACTGAAATTCGCTCAGAGCAAGGCTACAGGATATAAATCATACTTGAAAATTCTCCTCAAGCGACTAAAGTACAAAAAGCTACACGAAATGCAGTAATAGAAATTAAGGAACCGCCGTCCCTGATAGATGTCTATCAAAATGAGTTTTAAAGCCATGCAGGTCAACACGACGAGGAAAACAGTGAGAAGGAAAAGAGTTCCTAAGTTTAGAGATCCTTGAAAAAAAGCTTCTTGCATAAAACTGTTTGTGATATTGTGGTGCCTCCACAGTTATGTACAACTTGGTAGCCAATCGTGTGGACCATATATAAATTTTGTTTCAGAGGGACGAGAGCAGAAAGCTCCCTTGAACAAAGACCATTATAATATCTTTAAATTACACAAAATGATGTGACAAACTTTGCCGACCGGAAGAAAGTTTAGGGCCAATCATATTGAACCCACGGCGTTGAATACGATCGAGCGTGCTGAGAACAGTTACAGCGCCACTGCCCCCAATGTGACTGCAATACTCCATGTTGGGTCGAATCAGTGATTAGTACAAATGAAGAATGATTACGGGAGTGCGATAAGGGCGTGCTTAGAGAACAGACTTTCATTGAGGCTTGTTTAGCAATACTAATGACATTCATTCCAACTAATATCCTTAGATAGTGTGAATCCAACGAGACGAATATTTGAGGATTCCTCCAGAACAGTACCAGATAATGAAATTTGAGTGGCATGACAATACATCACCTGGATCTGAGACAAAACAAAGATCCAAACGGGGAGGAACGTAAGTCAGGTTGGTCGGGATCCTAGTCATAAATGGCAAGTATGGCAAAATTATGAGTTTTAATTCCGGCGAAGTCAGTTGCAACTGGATTTAACGGGTATCAAGATTGGCATTGAATTTTCCCATCGCGAAAATTTTGACAGATGGAAGAGACATCAGAATCTTGTCCTGCAAAGATATGTCGTCCATGACAGAACAATCTTGGGTTGAGGGGGATCGGTATACGAAGAACGGAATGACGTCGATGTTATAGCGACCTCCGCAAGCACAGATACGAAGGTGATGGCAAATTTTTCCCAATCAAGCATTTTTACTTTGTCTGGAACTAATATGATTAAATGTTGTTCCTCATTGGGTGTCTCAATGCTGACGTTAATATTGGGTGTTGTTTTTGGATATTTCTATTTGTATGAAGTTCTCCAATATTCCTTGTTCTACAATTATTTTTTGAATTCTGTGTTGTTGCTTCAAGTATATTTCATCAACTATGGTTGTGTTTCTTTAATATTAGTTCTTTTACAGAGAATTTTACTGAAATTTTCGAAAAAAAATTTAACTTAAGGATGTACTTCGAGCATATTCGAAGGCATTTGTGATGAACATCGGTATCGGCAAAAAATGGTATCGGTATATCTCTGATTAAAATATGAAATCATGGTGGCTGAGACCAAAGATCTCGTTGAGTATTAGCATATTCTTGTGAGAGAACTTTTGCGAAGTTTCGAAATGTTTTCTGTGATCATGGGGATAAACTTGGTCGCGCTACTCCGTTTAAACATAGAATCTGAACTACTTTCGTTCAGTCAGGGAATCAATTGCCTTATCGTATGTCATGCGCGAAAATGCAGATTGCTGGAAAACCCATTGATGAAACGTTGGCTCCAAGTATGTATAATTCTCCTGTATGGCTTTCTTCTAAAAGGGAGGAACTTGTCATTTCTGTGTTGGCTACAGAAAGTTGAATGCAATTACAGTTACATGCTGAAGCGCTTCCACAAATCGAAACAATTCTTGGTTTTTTACACGGAGCGAAGTGGATTTTTGGTCTATCTCTTAAAGTGGCTACTGGCAGCTCCAAATTGATTCTTGTAATCGTGAAAAGACTGCATTCTTTATTCCCTCAATGAGTGATATTTTCTGCAGGTGTGTTGCGTTCACGGATAATTTCATGAGGTAAAAATTCGTTCTCCTAGAGTGGCTAGAGCAAAACCCTTATCCCCGCACTTCCAAGACTTCGGACAAATTTCTGAACAGTATTAAATTTAGACTTGTTCACTTTAAAAATTCTGAGAGACCTGCGATTTAAAATATTTTTTCGAGGATATTTAGAATTAAACTCATAATTCCATGTGTTTAAAAACATCCAACTTTTCCGCAGCCGGATATAATATAAAATGTGCAATTAGTGCTGTGCAGTTTTTATCTTGTGTTTAACAAGAATTGCATTCATCGAAAGAACTATTTATTTAAAACCGTTTGCTATACTATCTAAAAATAAGCAATGCCGCTTTCGGTATTTTCTTATCAATGGCAGGCACACCCGCAGGACAAACTGCAGTAAATACGTCATACTGTGCAATCAGCAAAAAATGGGTTATAATAATTTTTCTCACGGTAGATAGCTGACTAGTCAAAAAAAGTCACAGGAATGTCGGGCATGAAATCCAAATGGAGTTATATGAAAACAAATTAATCAAACAATTCTATACTTCTTTTCGTCGACTGTAACGTTTTGAATGGAATGATTCGAGAGAGAACAGCTTTGTTATGAACAATGTTTATATTTTTCCAGAAATATTTGCGCAGATTTGCAGTTTGAGTATTTGTGTTTCAAAAACCTCCTTTATCTCAATTTAGCCAACTCGGTTTTGATATTTTTGCAGTCATTTTGAGCCTCTTCGAACAGTTTTTTTTATATGTTACGCCCACGTAACTGTGGTAACTTTGAAAATGGCGATCTCTAATAACAATGGCAGACGCATCTTCCGCACAAAATCCACGGAGCTCAGCGGAGTTTTATTCGATAGGATTGAAAAATATTCGATATCTTGTTTTTGATTTTACTGGTTTACTGGATTTGTTTGTTTCCGTGCGTTTGTTATAGTGTATTTCTTTCCGGATCAGGTAAAAAACAGCGATATCCGACAAAAAGCGGACGGACAAGCGGACATTAGCATAGCTTTGGATTAATGTGCTGATTTGCCATTATGCATTCATAAAAATTGACATAACGGTCGCCAATCTATCTCAGGTGTTTATGATATCAGACAGAGTGAGGAAGAGATTTATTAAAATTTTGTCTACCAATAAACGAGGTGTTAGCAAAAAAAATTCGAGTTGGTATGTTACTGGGTTGTATAGGCTGAATACCGGTACAGTGGGCGAATAAAAGACACTAACCTTGGATTGACATAGATAGCGTAAAGTAAAATACTTGGACATAAATAGGTTACTAGAAGGAAACTATCATTTTAAACAACCGCTATAAAAATATAAAATACAGTATAGACTCAGGACTATAGGAAACTTCAATCTTGAATATAAGGACATACTCGTGTAACGTGAGGTTGTTGCAAAACAAACTACCGTCAAAGTTGGTAACTTCGGACGTTTTTGGTAGTTGTCATTCAAACGACCATTTTGTATCCAAATAACAACAAATTTGGATGTGATGAACAACAAGTACGTACCGGTAGCAAAAAGTACCAGAATTTGCGATGAACCAAAGAGAAGAGTGGCTTCACCAAGACAGTATGTCACATACTCTCGCGATAAAAATTTTAACTTCGAATGCCTCGTTCTGTCAATCTGTTGATGTGACTCAGCAATGTCGAAATATCGTACGTCGTGACAATTGAGGCCTAGTCACGCATCTGCGTCGAGTCGCAATGTCGATTTACGTATTAATTTGTCTTGCCTCTATATAACGTAACTTGAGGCCACATATTATCTTGTTTTATTGAGCATGGGCCACTGATAAAATACCAATTTAAAAAAATCATGAAACGCAAGAACTAAAAAAAATGTCAGCGATAATGAAATTAAAGATAAATGAAACGATAAGTATTAAATGAAAGCGCATTTCGGTTGCCATATGTAAATGTGACAAATAAATTGATAACGGAATTAATCGTCGGGCATTTGATACTAAATAATAGGTTCATAGCGTTTGATTTCACATATTCAAATGTATTACATGATGACATTTTCTATACGGCTTTATTCAAAAACGTATGCCATGTACCTACTCGGAGACGAGAACCCGGTGTAAAATTGACTATCAGCCGCACAAAGCTTAATTTTTTATTATTGTCCCCATAACATATAAAATATCTCCTAATTATGAAAATATATCATCCTCGGGTTTTCGAGTACGGTTCATCTATGGCTCGTGGTCAAATGCAATATTTTCGCATTGGTCACGGCGAACAACGGCGCCACGGCGTTTATTCAGGCGACATCACCGACTGGCGCAAGCAGACCGGCGACATCAGAGACTGACGCAGAGCCACGCTGACGCTACGTAAAAGAGAGTGAGAGATAATGAAAACGACGTATGCTGAGTCGATTTGACGTATAACGGGAATTTGGGATATTTCTGAATTTCACAACTTTTCAGACTTAGAAACTACTTTTTCGACGGCTCGATTGACATCTAACGACCACTTAAATGATCATTTCAACATTGAGTACTAGAATCTAAATCTGCAATTTTGGTACGGACATTACAGTGAATTTACCGTTTTGGGTCCGTTTGAAACGGCGCGATGAGATTTTTAGGAGAAATTACACGTTTTTAGTGATATAGCTGCCTACATCATCACGAGTAATGTGTAAATGTTTAGCATAAATTACTATACTACAAGAAATACATAGACTGAATTAGATACATGGAGGTGAATTAGTTGTTTATGGCCATTTTAAAAAATCGTCAAAGTTACAAAGCTGCGATCCGAAGTTACCAACTTTGACGGTACCATACCAGGACATACCGGTAAGCTGTTGGGTTGGCATGAAACAAACATTGTATCTTAACTGATGCGGGTGTGTCACAAACAAGTACCGGTAGCAAACAGTACCCATTTCTTGAACCAAAGAGAAGAGTGGCTTCACCAAGACAGTATGTCAAACTCTTGATTTTCTTTGGGTGTCGAAAAAATAATTCCACCATCTGTGTCAGTGACTCAGCAATGTCGAAATTATGAGTTTTAATTCCGGCCTAGTCAGTTGCAGCTGATTCGGTATACGAAGAACAGGAATGACAGTGTCGGATGATACGTCAAAAAAAAATAGTTATTATATTGTAGTTAATATATATACTATTGTCAAAATTATATTTTCATTGTTATATCTGGCATCCCTTATCATTCGATGTTTTGATTTACCTGCATTCCATATTTGGAAGTATCGAAAAGTATTGCGTCTGACTTAGCTTTGTTTTTTTTGTTCAGAAAGGCTGTAGTAGCTAGTATGCATATTTCCCCTGTGTTTAATTGTATTGTTCATCTATTAATATTGTATTATTGTTTAATTAGGATAGCGAGTATCTCTCGAATGAGTTGATTAGTAATTGGTTTCGATAGCTTGAATCTATATATTTCAAATGCAACAAAGGTGTCCTGCCACTTTATTAAGGCCTATTCGGGATATCGTGATTGCCGAAATACGGGATACCAGAATACGTCAGTCATTAAAGCAGGACGGGGAACATCGGACACATAAACGATTCAAGAGATACGTATTAAGTTTTTATAACTTGAAATGGACATATTTCGGAATTTCACAACTTTTCAGACTTAGGCACTACAATCGACAGCTCGATTGCACGCTTCAATGATCATCTCAAGACTGCCGAACTAGAAATAAACTGCAAGTTGAAAGAGGCAGTGAATTTGCTGGTGACAGTCCCCGCCAAGGACCGATGAGAAGTACAGCGAAGAAAACCTAAAATCCACTGCTACTTTGCTGCCTACATCATCTGAAAGAGGTAGTAGAATCACTTCGAAGTTCTATACTCATAGTAATGCTACACAAAGAGAATTAGCCAAAGTTAAGGTGAATTCGTAAAGGCCGAGGCAATGCTTAAAAGCTACAATATTATTACTGCCTCCTGGCAGTTTCTCCTCTATTTCTGGACATATAAAGTCTTCAGGAATAACACCTGATTTAAAACAAGAATATCCTACCACGGCTGCCCATGGGCCGGCTATTTTTTCATCTGTAAACACATCGGCTCAAACACAGCTAAATCCTGAAGTGCCTGTGTTTAGTCAAACACCAATTGTGAATATCTGATCTGAAGTCCCAGAGAATACATTTGTACATACCAATAAACCTAACCTGCATATTAAAGCATTCATTTTCTGCGTCTCATCCTACACAGCTAACGATGCTGCCTGAGCGGCATTGGTCTGATGTGATGTGTTCAATGAAAAAAGGGTTCGATTTGCAAACCATTAACAAAGATCCCTTCAATTGCGACCCTCTTGACTATCACCGTTTTGTTAACCGATTCGATAATGCATTTGATCAATCGGACGCATACCCAAGCGAGAAGCATTCACCAAAAACCAGGTTCAACAAAACGATTTCATTCTGTACTGGAAAAGCTCGTATCGTTCTGGAAAGTGTGCGCTTTGGTAAACAGGTTGAATATGTATATCAGGAAGCTAGAAAAATCTTTCGATATTTATGGTCGACCTGCATCTGTCGAGCGACATATTGATACTAATGACATAACAACATTGGTTGATTCCTCTGATCAATTACTATCTGTTACCCAAATTCTATCTCAATGCTATAAATCCAGTTGATTCTACTGGTGTTCTCTACAACATTCTCATAAGATTCCCTGTACCGTTCTTCCCGAGGTTTCTTTAACAACAAAAATAAATCATGTCACAAGGCAAAGAGCCAAAAGTTGTTGCCTTCGTTAAAGGTGAAGCTGACATAGCACGTCTGCCCATAACCCAATTTATACATGGGCTATGTAAGCTTAAAACTTCCCATGTAAGGCATAAGACTGATGTCCGTGCCTCTGCCACTGATGCCACAGTTCGAAACCAGCATGTTGCAAAGACAAACATGATGGCAGAACGGTCTGCTGTCTCCTCCTGTATCCTGTGTGATGGTCAACATCCTTTCTGCCCCTGTGTAGCCTTCTGAAAAGAAAACTGCAGATGATCGCAAGAAGTTTGTTCGAGAAAAGTTTTTGTGTTTCAATTTCCTCCAATCAAGTCATCAATAACGCTCGTGCCCTTCGACACAGCAGTGTCGAATGCCTAAGTGTGACATGGCACATCACACGTTGTTGCATGATGCAGTATTTGAACATGAGCAAAGTATTAACAGTGCAGTTGACATAAATGCAACTAGCACAAAATACCACGTGCGGCTCTCTGTCATACCTATAATTGTAACCTGTCCTAAAACACAAATCGTTGTTTCTGATGCATTTCTTGATTCTGGTGCTAGCACTTCATTGTGCACAATTTGTTTAATTAACAAATTGGGTGTAAAGGGTGATCCCATTATGTGTAAAATTAAAACTGACATAGGCACAGATGATAGCCATTGCCAGTTGATTTCTGTTAACGTTAAAGGCCTTGAGCAGAATACCACAGTTTCTCTCAAAGAAATATAGAGAACTGGCCATTTTCCTGATGTTGCTTCAAGTATGCCTATTGTTGAAACCATTAAGCAGTGTCCTCATCTGAGTGATCTCAATTTAGCCACAATTGATTGTTCAGATGTGGATGTTCTTATTGCACGAGATATTTTGTTTATTTACCCTCCAATTGAACTTCGCCCATCTAGGGATGATTTTCCCTGGTGCATATTTTTCTGTTTCTGGTTGCTGTATTTCTGGTCCTGACAAAACCATGAAAAAGGTGCCAGATAGGTAAATCATTACTGCAAGTGTTTCTTTTGCTATTTCTGCTAATTTTTCTAAACACTGCCTTTCAACTTCTGGAACCATTTGTTCAGGAAGTCTCGCTAAATTCCCTGATATTATTTCTGATCTGTATGAAAGGCAGAATTCTATTGATGACGATAGAGCCCTCGATATTATGAGGCAAACTGTATGTAAAATAGAGGGTAGATTTCAAGTGGCATGCCATGAAAATCACCCAGTGTTCACTTCCCCAATAACCGCCAAATGGCATTGGAACCTCAGAGACGCAGGTTCCTAAGATATCCTGAGTATTTTGTGAAATAAAGAACAAAAATTGCTGAATACCTGGATAATGGCTATGCACATCAAATTCCCATTGAACTTCTGACACCCAGCAGTCGTACATTTTATTTGATACATTTTGATACTAGACAAAAAAGATTTGTATTGTTTTTGATGCCTGTAGAGAGCATGATAGGGTCGGCGCTTAAATAAGCAGTTATTGACTGGCCCAGACATGAATTCGTCTCTTATTGGTGTACTTTGTAGACTTCGCATGATTATTGTTTTGCTGCTGATATTGCACAAACGTTTAATAGGATTAGAACCTGCCTTTGTGATTCTGACAGCCTTGATATTTTTATGGTTTTAAGGTAACAAACCAGATGGGAATATTATCGATTACTATATGACTAGTCAAATTTTTGGCAGTGCATCACTGCATGCATGTGCCCAATTTTGTTTGCATGAAATTACCACTCGTAATGAAACAAATGTAGAATCCACCATAATGTGTATTTTGAGAAATATGTATGTGGATTGAAATGATGATTCTATTAAAAAATATATTTCTGTTGCTAAACAATTATGCCCTTTACTTGAATCCGGGTGTTTTCACCCAACCAAATTTATTAGTAATAACAATGAAATTTGAAGCCAGATACTAGATTTAGATCTTGGTGTTTCTCAGAATGAACGTCATTTAGGGGTAATTTGGAATATTTTATCAGATTGTATTGAAATCCGCAACCAGATCCTGCCGGAGGATCACCTGTAAATGATGACAAACTCTGCTCTCGATGGTGTAAATGGACAAGTTCACTTGCTGAGCTTGGTCATTTATTCTTTCCGAGATGCTGCAAGCCCCGTGGATTTAAACCTACTCGTACTAGTATTGCTGATGCCAGTAGTTCTGGCTATAGTGCTTGCTTATATTTCAGTTTTGAAAATGCTGAAGGCGATACACATGTATCTTTCGTGAAAGGCATTTCTAGAGTTATCCCTAAAAAAGACTATTCCAAGACTAGAACCAACAGCTGCAGTAGCAGCAACCATGCTTGTCCGTGACTCAAAGATAGTAAAGAGTATACTACTGATTCAGTTCATCATTGGACATAAAGTAGTTCTGTTTTGCAATTTATTAATTCCACTTCTATTCGTTTTCACACCTTTGTGCACCAAAGGTTGCTGAAAATTCATGTGCTTTCACAGCCAAGTCAATGGCATTATGTAAAGTCCGCCAGAAACCCTGACACTGGATCAGACATTGGATCAGGAGGCGAGGCTTGATGCCTAATAAATGGCACAAGGCCAACATATGGTTTTATGGAGCTGATTTTTTGTTGAAAAGTACTCAATCACGGTCATTCTAGACCTTTACCTAAATCTGATTTCAATGAACCTGTTATCACGCAAGAAATTCTTTCATATACTGCTTATTATTTTTCTATGTTACATGATTTTTTGCATCAATTTTCCTCCAGGCTAGTGCGTGCAACTGCCTGGCTTCTGAGAGCTCGTTCATTTCTTTATTTATTGAAAAATTAAAGGTTATTCTGATGATAACAATATTCTGAGATGATTAGCTATTTATCTGAGAACCCCATCATAATAACTCGGAAGTAGGAGAAAACATCCATGTCCTTTGACAAAAGCTCTTGCCAAGTTCACTCTTTGTTTCTGATGCTGTATTCAGACTAGGAGGGCGTATAAATCTTCCTGTATTGCCCAAAGGTTCCAAGAATCCACCCATTTCACTTAGCAATCATGTTACGCGTTTAATTTATACTACATTATCATTTTTGTCTGAGGGGGACTGCGGTACTTTGCGGTACTTTACGTGTATTGTAGGTGTTTTTCAAATGCATGGTTTTCTGCATGGCTGACATGCCCGAAGATTAGTAGTTAGATTAGTCCGCAAGATGTAGACATTTTTTAATTCGATGACATCGACGGAAATAAAGTCAGGTGCAAATTTATGCATGTCTAAATGTTGAGTTTTAATCCATCCGTGTTTGATTGTACGCACGGCACCTTGTTGGCTATTTGACCTTGTTGACACAAACATTTGTGCAGTTAAGTGCAGCATGCTCTGACCGTGATATTATCCGCATTTCTAAGTGTTATATTTTAATCCATCCATGTTTGATTGTACGCACGGCACCTTGTTGCCTATTTGTTTCTTAATAAAACACACTTCTATCCACAGAAAGGCGAGACGCAAGAGTATTTTTTACAAGCTTTTTTTAGAGTTTGACGAATTCTTACACTCAACGAGACGCCCGATTAAATTTCGGTAAGCATTATATTATCCGTGAACTCAAACACACCTTCTTCAGGAAATATCACTCTGGGTCATCTCGGCTGCCATATTAAATGGCAATGGCAAATGACAAGCCATCACGGAGACCAAAACTAGTGATTTTGAACATATAGATGCTCCTTGATGGGATAAAGAATGTGGTCTTTTTACGATTACGAGAATCAATTTCGAGCTGCCAGTAGCCGCTCGCGAAGACAGAACACAATTCCACTTCGCTCGTAAGGGTGCAACAATTTGTGGAAGCGCATTAGCATGTAACTGTAATTGCATTAAACTTTCTGTAGTAAACACAGGAATGCCAAGTTCCTCCCTTTTAGACGCAAGCCATTCAGGAGAATATTACATACTTGTAGTTGTCAACATTTCATCAAAGGGGTTTTCAGCAATCGCTAATGTCATACATAGGATAAGGCAATTGAATCCCTGACTGATCGGAAGTAGTTCTTCAGATTCTTTGTTTAAACGGAGGAGTGCGACCAAGTTTTTCCCCAGGACCACAAAAACCATTTCGTTACTTAGCAAAACTTCTCTCACACGATTACGCTGCTACTCCACGAGATCTTTGGTCTCAGCCACCATGATTTCATGTTTTAATTAGAGATGTACCGATACCACTTTTTTGTCGATACTGCAAAATAAGCCGATACTGATACTCGAAATTACCGATACCGACCGATATTGATATTCATCACAAATGCCTTCAAATATGCTCAAAGTACATCCTTTAAGTTAAAATTTTTTAAAAATGCCAGTGAAATTCTCTGTAAAAGACCTAATAGCAAAGAAACACACCCACAGTGAATGAAATGTACTTGAAGCAATAACACGAGATTCAAAAAATAATTGCAGAACAAAGAATGTTGGAGAACTTCATTCATACAAATAGAAATATTCAGAAACAACATCCGGAATTAACGTCAGCATTAAGACACCCAATGAAGAACAACATTTAAGCAAATTAGTTCCAGACAAAATCAAACTTCTTGATTGGGAAAAATTTGCCAAATCAGAAAAACGAGTATATATTTTAAAAAAAATTTAAGCGTGTGTGCGCAATTCTCACCTATATATTCAGAAGGTTAAATTGTCCAAATCAATTCCAACCTTGAATCTGAAAATTGTATCCCCAGGCGAAGTAATAACTTTTTCAGTATTCAAAACTAAAGTCCCGAAGGTCGTAGGAAAGGAAAATAAGTTTAACAATCCATAACAAGTCCATCGAATTACTGCCTTGTCGTGGCGGATGGGCTTCTTACCTTCGTAATCTGTAGCGCTTTAATGATAGAAGTTATTTTCTAAGGCAAACATAATCCCAATCTCAAGAAGTGGTAAAGGGATCATACTCTCGTCCAGGATAGATACCACTTACTGCATTCAACGATAGGAGTTCGGTTTCTCTGGAATGTTTCCTGCTTAGCGTGTAGTTGTGGGATTTTTCACATATTATATGGCGCGTCCAAATAAAGCCAATAGCTCCAATTTTCGTGCACCCCGTAATAGGGGAGCGGGGTGCTAAGAATTTGAAGGGTCAAAAATTTTCCAATTTTTGTCCTAACGTTCGTGGGTCAAGGAATAACTTTGTTTCTGCTGAATCATTCTTGCGAAGAATAGTCCTGACGTCTTCGCACTCTGTGAGACAAACCTCAATCCTCCTCAATTTTCTGATTTCTGGATTGAGGGTTAACTGCCGGTCAGGAATTCTCCAAGGCATATGCACGGACTTGCTGTCTTAGAAATCTGCCTGTAGCTCATGCAATTGCCTTCGAATCTACATCACCTTCGTATCTGTGCTTGTGAACGTCGCTTCTGACATCGACGTTATTCCTGATCTTCGTATACCGATCCCCCTCAACCCAAGATTGTTTCGTCCTGGACGACATCTCTTTGCAGATGGAAAAGATTCTGATGTCTTGTCCATATGCCAAATTTTTCGTAATGGGAGATATCAATGCCCATCACGATATCTGGTTAAATTCAGCTTGGCTAGAATTGAACCTCATAATTTCGCCATTACGGAACCACTGACACAGATGGAGTTTATGACTAGGATCCCGACTCACGTTCCTCCCGGATTGGATCTTCGTTTTGTCTCAGATCCAGGTGATGTATTCTCATGCAACTCAAATTTCATTATCTGGTACTGTTCTGGAGGAATCCTCAAATATTCGTCTCGTTGGACTCACATTGTCTAAGGATATTAGTTGGAATGATTGTGTTACTAGTAATTCTAAAAAAGCCTCAATGATAGTCGGATGTCTATATCGAGCTCGTCGTTACCGCACTCACGGAATCCTTCTTCATTTGTGCAAATCACTGATTCGATACTGCATGGACTCTTGCTGTCACATTTGGGGCAGTGAGTAACAACTCTTCTTAACAGGGTCAATAATTACAGATGAAGCGTAGAAAGCTCAGAAGCTCAGACGCGACTTGGTAACTGCACGCAAGAGCGCGTTTCGCTATATACCGTGTTTATCCGATTGTAAGCCACGGCTTATAAAGTTTTTTTTTCATCATGTTTGCGGCTTAAATTCAAGTGGCAGCTTACATTCAAATGCGGCTTACATTTTTTCTTTGCGATGCGTACTCTGTCTAAACTTTATCGATAAGCTTTATCAGTCATAAACTCATATAAGCATCGGTACAGTACCGGTATATAAGGCTTACATTAAATTTTTAACACTATCACATGCGGCTTGCAATCAAGTAAATACGGTACCGAATTCATATCAAGCTTTCCTATCCCGATATGAACGATGACCTTCTTTCATACGTGCTTGCATTTTAATACACGGAATAATAAATATTTTGGACAGATATCTCGGAAGTTAAAATCCCTCGGAAATCGTTTGCGAAATCGTTTGCGACGAAATCAATAAATTGTTAAAACAAAATGTAAAATCCGAAATACATGGTGAAAATAAAGTGTCATGTATATTCTACAACAACGTGATGGAACGATATTAGGCTAACGGCTGGAATTGGGATAATAACGCTCTTCCAGTGAATGCAATTTTCGCTTCCGGAGTTGAGCGGAATTGGGCGAATTCACAGAGTGAAAGTACATCAACAAAGAGTTGTGAATGTCAAGGTATTGTTTAGATTTAATGATTTTAGTAAAATAAACACTGACACGCGATAGGGATGTCTTTATCTGAACAGTCAAGCATTTCGAGATCGATCGAATTTCGATTAAAATTAATTTTGTTCTTTTATTATTCTTTAAAGTAAATCATTTTGCAATGAAATCCTGATAAATATCAAATTTTACGTTACGATTTCTTCAGCAGTGGCGTAGATTCCTTTGAGTTTTAAGTTATTCCTAATAGAATCCGTTTTTTTGAAATACTAAAATAATATTTATTTACTCGAGACTTGGAAACTATTAAAATCTTTACGCAAAGCATTTGAATGAAAGTTACATGTTTGTGCAAAAAGTATTCTGTCCAAGCGGCACGTGTTAGCTATTTATTACGAGAGTTGTCGCGCAATATTTGTTATCATCTTGATGTCAATATTTGAGTCGTTCATGCAATGCGCCTTACACAACCAGGGGAGACGGAAGGTCTCGAATCGTTGACGTTCAATATTAGAAATGAAGATGGTATTTTTGAAATTGCGCCACAAGGGCGACACGAATTTTGTTACTTGAAGTTCACTTCGCCGGAACGCTCCCTTCAAAGTAAGCTTCGAGGCACATGGTGAAGTGGCTCTAGATCCTGCAGACAAACAATGCTTATGTTGCGAGGCTCAACAGCCGGCCGCTTTAATTCTGATTGTCAATGCACTCCTAATGCAATTTTCTAAAAAAATACGCTCGCATTTAAATAATTTTGAAATGTAGAATGTAGTTCGTTTCGCTTACACGCATATACTACGCTGGGGTCATTCCCCCTCTCCAGCCGAAATCGCAGAATGGCCTTTCAAACGTAAGAAGTGTCAAAAGTTTTTGCGCGTCTCTGGCACGTAATATATAATACACTTTTTAACATTGTTCAGGCTCTGAAAACCCAGTTTTAAATTTGGCTTGTTTTGTGGTAATTTTCAATAAAAAGTATTTAGTATTTTCAGCAAAACACCATTTCGGAAGTTCCAAGAAATTCCAAAATTGCCCTCTCCCCTTTCAAAGTTCTGAAAGAGCTACTATCTGTATGTATGTTCAAAAATGAAAAAAATCCCATTAGTGCTGACACGTAATATCATAAAGTTTGATATCTTGATAGGTTAATGGATAGACCGATTTAGATGAGATATATAGTAGCCTATATACGTCTTCCAGGTGTATTTTCGTTTCAATTTCTTTCAAACTTATCATTATGAAGTCCACATCTACTGCTATCGCCAAAACTGCGGCTCCATCATGTGATCTGATTCAATGACATCGTTGTTTGTTTTTATTCTTATCAGCTGATGCAAACCGAGGCGCAGCAATTTGCATACACATCAAGATTCAC
Organism: Styela plicata; assembly: GCA_963675895.2. Taxonomy (NCBI): domain Eukaryota; kingdom Metazoa; phylum Chordata; class Ascidiacea; order Stolidobranchia; family Styelidae; genus Styela; species Styela plicata. The sequence goes on from CAVMBJ020000001.1 coordinate 2,767,810, forward strand.
GGGCAATATATAATGGAATAACAATATATTGTAAGAAATTTAAGAAGAAATGGAATTACGAATAAGACTTTTTGTATTTTATACAAGTTTGCTCCAACCAAGACCGGAAACAGCGCCTAAAAAAGAGTCAACTGGCGTAACTCGAATGCCGAAAAGCTACTACAAGATATTCTATAGAGATATGGAAAACATCCCATGCAAAACTGAACCATCATGATAAAGTACCATCTACCACTTCTTTGTTTGCTTTTAGTCACCATTTACGATACGCATGAAATATGTTGCCAATTTATTTTTTTTCCGAAATTTCACATTTAACGACGTCATTTTTCATGGTTTCATGTAAAAACATGTCTGAATTGTTTTTATGATAGATATGGTCATACAATAGTTGTTATATTTGGCCCGTCTGAAACCATGTTTAATCGTCTTCTGATGAAAACATTCTAACTCAATGGTTTGCATTGGTTTGTTCATTATTGGTGTTGTGCATTTCTAAATTGTTTTGTTTTGCGTGGTCTTCCACGCGCATTGGAAGGAGGTGCCACGAGAATTCGCCACGTTGAATTTTCGACCCATTAGTACTCATTTCTGTGACTCAAGTCGGTAGCGTTAATGATTTGGTGGATTTGAGGGGTGTGAAATGAAATGAACTTTATTTCACAGTACGCAATTAACAGCGCTTACGATTATATCTGGTTGCGAGATTTATCTTACGTCTTGCCATTCCATCCCGTGTGGAACATATTAGGAACCGGTTGGGTTATCGAGCATAGTCGTCCCAAGCCTGTGAGTTACAGCGCCTCGCCTAGGGGCACCCTGTATGTATTGCTCATTGAAGTAATTTCTGTTCGTCCATCTTGAACATACTTCGTCGGGGTTCGAATCCTCGTCATTCATGAGGCGTTACGTTCGGCAGCTGTTATCGGTTTCATCATACCACCGCGGACAAGTTTTGTAGTTTTATGTAGGTAACCCACGGTTAGGGAAATAGTTGAATTTGGCTTAGGTTACTTGTATTTGTACTATGAAGCTAAAACATGTCCCTAACTATCTAGTTCATTGAGTTAATTTTTTGTTCTAATTTGTTGTTTTAGACAGTAGCGAAATGCTAATGACTTCTTCACGTTTGTTTAAAGTGCACGATTCAAACATGATCGCGCTTGGCGAGTTGTTAACTTATTGACGGCTTTTGCTTTGACCACTTTGCGTCCAGGAATGCCATTATTCATACGCTGCATCAAAGGTTGAAACAATTTATCCTTTCGATCACCATGACATGATTTATATGGGCGTTACTTTGGGGCTCGAAGTCGAAGAAATTGCTGCAATTGTATTATCTCAAGTTTGTTGTTTATTCCAATTCTTGCTTCAAGTTATGAAACATTTTCCAGCACATACCAGTGTACTAATGTTTTTGATATAAACTTTTGTTAAACCACTGGTTTTATGAGGTGTGTATTGTATGCGCATATTGGATTTAGAATAATCGAGCCCCAAGAAATAGGCGCGGATCGCTTAGAATTCAGGCCGCTACTAGATAGAAACGTCGGAGGGCGGTTTGGATCTTACGCAGACCGTCGTTGGTGAATGACGATAAACCGCCAACAGAATTAACAGCGGTAGAAACGAAACTAGCCCCAGTCGAAGAACTAAAACAAACCTGCTCAAATCTTTATCGAGATCCCATACAACGAACTAAAAGTCAATTCCTCCAATTGTGCAAATCCCCTCTCCATTCACGTTCATTTTCGACGACGCCGTCTTTTTTAGCCTTAAAAACTGAGTTGGAGAATATGCGAGTCAAGGTAATACAAGAACAAGAAGAGTTGTAATTTGAGGTTTAAGTGAAGAGATGGAGATTGAAATGCAAATTTGAATGCAAAAGAGAAACATGGAAAACAATCTCCAAAAAAAGAAACTAGAAATGCCGAAGAAAATTTTGCATGCTCGTTCCAAAGTTGCTGTAGTGGCTCAATACGCAAGTGAAATTTTGTTCGCAGTATGGTTCTAACATACTAGAAAAGTTGGGAAAGTTTCCTCCTTCAGGCGAGCCTACGCCTCGAATATCTACCGCAGCATTTGAGCATTTGCAAAACAGACTTCAAATATGAGCAACACAAGGGAGCAAGCCAGAGGTCGCAAAACGACTAGAACTCGATCCACCGAGCACTCACACTCCACAAATAACTGCAGTGGTTACAGAATTAGCACATGGAATGGAAGCTGGCAATTCCCGTGATCAATTGGAAGTCGGGAATCCGTTTACGCAAGCAGATAATGTAGTTTAACAGGGAGGAAATCCAACGGCGTGTGAAATCTCCGTAACTAATCCCCCAGCCGGCATTTCAAATCCGATAGGGAGAAACGAGCCAGAATGGGAGAATCCGTTTGTTCCCCTGCATGGCCAAGCTGATATCATGGAGCCGGTACACCGTTACCGTCCTCTGACTGATGCCACGGAGCCGGTGCATCGTTACCGGCCTCTGACTGATGTTATAGAGCCGGCACACTGCTACCTTCCTACAGCTGATATCACTGAGGCGTCGGGGAGAAATATGAGACCGAGATCAAGACAGGATTTCGCAAGAACAAGAAATCCAATCTGGCGCTTTTGTGGTAGAAGCTCATATAAAATCTGTTACGAAAGGACCAGCTATAAGGGTCTACTATTCTGTTGGGTTGAATCAATTTGCAAACAGTTGAGAAGTTGTTTAACTATTCTAGAAGAGTATCAGTCCGGAGCAGCCATGGATTCTCTAGACAATATGAAAAAAAAAACACTTTCATCGTCTGCCGTACAATCTTCATAACCAATATTTTAAGTCGGCTCAGGCGTACTACGAAGCAAACAGGCCCCGTGGAAGTACTTTCGGGCGAATCAAGAGAATAATTATTCCTCCGTTTTTTCACGTGATAAAATTTGTAGAAGAAAAGGCTATTACATCTTATTAATTTTATGGAAAACTATTGCGATCGAGAGAGAACAAAACTCTAGCAAATTTTGACGAAATGGTCAAGCTGGCAAATGCATTTTGTGTTCCGAGAAGCATCCTCTGTTTAGGTGTTCTGTGTTTAAATCTAAACTTAGATGAACGTAGAGAAATTGCCGGAACGCGGAAGCTGTGTTTCAACTTTCTCAGGCGTAATCATCTTGCGAAGCAATGCGAGCTCGAACAATCATGTCAAGTGGCGAAAAATGACACAATGCTGTGCTTCACAAAGATCTGTCTCCAGCCACAAGTAACGTGTTAGATTCTCAGAGGGTCGCAGATTCTCCAGTATCCAATGGAGCCGGTACAAATGCCACGTCAGCAAGTGCTGTTTGCATGATGACGAAATCCCCTAATCGACTCAGAGTTGTTTCTGTTCGAATTAGTCATCCAGATGTCAATAAGACAATTCCAGCATATGCATTACTGAATGACAAAATCACTTTGTACGCAAAGTGTCATGAGGAAGATGGCATTGTTGGAATCAAGGAAGTCTCACAACAAAAAGAGAAGATTTCAAAGGTATGTTGCCAACCGAATTCAAACCAAGAAAGCGAATTCTTGGTTAAATGGGCCCGAGTTCCTTTATTGTAATGAAACAAAATGGCCGCAACAAGTAAAAACTGCACCTGAGATGTCAACGTTCCTGAAGTCGAGCTGGAAACGGTCACTTGTGCTTCTATATCTCAATGCAAAATGACGTCAACTGAAACACTTTTAAACTATTTTTCGAGTTTCACAAAGTTCAAACGATTTGTTGCGGGGATGCTACGTTTCGTGGAAATACAGGCATAAAGTAGAAGATGTGCCTTTCACCTGTCAATTGACAGTCGAAGGACTCAATTTTCATGAAAAACAGGTAATCAATTGTATTCAGAAGGAAGCTTTTCCAGATGTAATTCGAAGTTTACACAATCACCTTGATAACGAAATTATCAAGCTTATGAAGAAAAGAGATTTGTTAAAACACCTTCAATGAGGGATTTGCGAAAACTCATTTCATTTGTTGTAAATGATATTATCTACGTAGGTGGAGGATTGCAGAACTCATCTTCGCCGGACTACAACATACATCCAGCTATCCTGCCATGTAATCATCATGTCACCGAGTTGATGATACTTTGGTTTCACGAACGTGGTGGACACAGCGGAACAATTCACGTTCTTTCATCGATCCGACAGAAGTATTGGATTATCCACGGCCAAGCAACCGTCCGGCGCGCACTACAGAAATGCTTAAAATGTCAGATACCAAAGGCTTAACCAGGAAATCAGAGAATGGCTCTGCTCTGCTTTTAATCAAGCTTGGGCGAAGTCAAGTGGAAAGATACGGGTAAGTCTTCACATGCATGTCGGCACGTGGCATACACATAGAGAAGGCATATTCACTTGAAACATCGTCTTTTCTTCAAGCTCTTCAAGGATTTATATCAATAAGAACTAGACCACTTCACTTTATATTGCGATAATGCAACTAATCCGGTGGGAGGTGCGACTGAACTCAGACGAGGCATACCAAGGTGGAATAAAGCAATGACAACCCAAAGACTATGACAAGCTGGCATCCTATTCCACCATACATCACAAAGAAATACCTGGGGGGATGATACTCTGTTCGTGAAATACTTATGAACCTTGCATCCAGTAGAACATTAGTGACGAATTACTCTACACCTTTTTCACTCAGGCTGAGATGATTCTCAACAATCGCCCAATATTTCCGATAGGAGATGATCCAAACGATGTCGATCCACACAAGCTAAATTAAATTTTAAAGCAATAGATCGATTCTTCATTTACTCCTGATGTATTCATCAAAGCTGATATGGATATAATGAAGACATGGAGACATGTCTACGTACGTACGTACAACTGCTTACAGACTAGTTCTAGGAGTATCGGTTCAAATATTATTTACCACTTCTACAACAACGACAGAAGTGGATGTATCCTAAACGCAATCCCCGAGTTGATGATGTTGTCCTGCTACTCGATGAATCAACACCTAGGGCCTTGTGGCCTAAAGCAATTGCTGAGCAAGTCTATCTAGATCAAGATAATCTAGTTCACCGTGTACTCAGTCCTCGTCAGAACTGCCAACTCCAGTTACATCGGAGACGTGAGAAAGATTTCCTACTTGAAGAAACGTAGTGAACATTTAAACTGTGTATCCTGCATTTTTGCGAAAAATGTATTCATGTGCTTCTCTTTAAGTTCCACACATTCATACGTGTTTTTCAGCCGGTATGTTTAATTTGGCCCGTCTGAAATCATGCTTACCATTTAATAGTCCTTCGACCATCTTTTAACTCAATTATTCGAAATGATTTGTTCATTATTGGAGCCTCCCTTTTCTAAATTGTTTTGTTTTGCGTGGTGACCGTATTGGTAAAACGTGCCACGAGACTTGAGAGAATTCAACACGGTAAATTTTCGACCCATTGGTACGCTTCTGTGTGACTCAAGTCGGTAGCGTTAAGGTTTAGGTGGATTTGAGGTGTGTTGCTTTGTGTTGGTTATTCAACTTCAGAGAAATGGTTGAATTTACTTCAGGTGACTATTTGTATTTGTACTATGAAGCTAAAACATGTCCCTATCTATCCAGTTTATTGAGTTGCTTAAATTTTTGTCTTCTTATAGACAGTAGCCAAATGCTAGTGACCTTTTCAAGTTTGTTTACAGTGCACGATCCAAACATAAGATCGCTTAGCGAAACAAGAGTTTTTAGTTGAATTACCGACTACTCTGGTTTCGGCCGCGCGGGGTATGTCATTTAGAGATGTATTCAACCTATTTGTGAGTCAGACTCAAACCTCCTTCCACTATGATATTACCACAGAGTCGGACATGGTCCCGGCTTGTTTGCCACTTGACCGTTTGTCGCGGTTTTGTGGTGATCATGTAGTTTACATCCAGGCACACGCTGCATGAAAGGTTGTCTAAATTTATCCTTGCGTTCACCATTACATAATTTGTATGGGCGTAATTTCAAGGCTCGGAGAATTTGCTGCAATTGAATTTTCTCACGTTTGCTGTTTATTTCAACTCTTGCTACAAGTTTTAAGGCATTTTCTGGCACATACCAGACCAGTGTTCTGTTGTATTCGGTATAAACTTTTGTAAAACCACTGGTTTTGTGAGGTGTGTCTGTATTGTGTGCATATTGGATTCAGAAGAATAGCGCACCAGGAAATAGGCGTGCATCGCTTATTTCAACCAATAGATAGAAACGTCAGTGGCCGGCTTGACTTCTACAAAGAGAATTGGATAAAGATCCCAGAACGGGTACATGAACTTCTCCGTTTGTAGAGTCAAATCGATTTGAAGTACAACTTGCCCTATTTTTAAGATACTAAAATTGCCGTAAAACTATTCGAGAAAAACTCTAGGCTTTTATTACCTATAGCACTTTAAAAGCCGTGAAATTTTTTTCTGAGGTCGAGGTGGGCCTGTAGCGCTAAGCACACACTCCCTTTCTCCAACTGATGCTGACCTTTGTGCAATTCTTACCAGCTTGTTTTTGCTGTGATGATTTGTAAATGAAAATATGACAACCGAATTCAGTATGTACATCGATGAAATCTGCAATGTAACTTTTGTCAACTCTGTCCTCTAATTCACTTGCTTCTGGAGTTACGTGTATTATAAATAAAACGAGAGTTTGCGGAATATTAACCTGTTACACTGACATTTCGAGATATGCCAATTTGAAATATGTTATGAAGTAAGTCTGAGGTAGAAAATAACATCGTGCAGAAAAAATTGAAATTATACGCTTAAATACGCCATTACTAAAGCGCTTTGCGTCATAGCTTATCGAGGTCTATGCGCAGTGACATTTTCAGAACCTTGATAAGGGCAATTTTGTGGTTAAATTATGACATCACGAAAGTCGCCGTAGGCAAAATTTTTTTCTAAAAAATAGCGTCATTATTGTACAAAATAGCCCCAAATCGCTTCGGAAGCGTCATTTTTTTTGTTCAGGGATTGTTGTCATAATTTAATTATGTTCTTGGGAGCTTGGACAAACTCAAAAAATTGAATTGTAGATAATCACAAAAGATGTTTTCATATGAAAGGGTATTTGTTGCAGTAAATAGTTACTATGGTATCATTTTAACTCGATTATGTTTACCCAATGACAGTCTTTTCATAGTCCACATCGATGCATATTTCTATCAAACGCGAGCGAAGGTTCGCTCTCAAAATTGGCCTATTAGCGTTTTACATTTTTTGGGGATTGTCTGTAGACGTTTTTGTATTTGGACTTTTTAATATTATTTTATTAATATTATTTACTTTAAATTTAATATTATTCAAATTATCTCACTCTAAAAAATATTTACGAAAAATGTATACATACGCAAATATTATTAATTACTTTAAAGCTTTAAATTTGTAAAAATCCGTTAAACACAAAAGGCAAATTTAGGCCGTAGGGAAACGCCTATCTTGTCGCTCGTGCAACATTCATTTAAATTACAAAGAAAAGTTTTCGTTGCAAGACCTGCCCGCTTTATCCTAGTACGACATGAAATCGCCGCCGCTTACGGCTGAAATCTGTCCGACATTTTATTATTAACAAATAACAGATGATCCTTCCCACTGGATATAAAGTAAAGCATTCGATTATAGGAGAGAATGTTTATTGAATTTTATGCAATAGAAATACGGAATACTGATTTTCACTTGTTATAAGCTGTCATTATAATATATCACTCTGGGGATGGCTAAACATTTTTTGGTCAGGCGGGTCTTGTCAATTTTTTTCACTCAAAATTTAAATATCTAATGTCAGAAATTAGTCGTTACTTGTGGTAAGGCATGAACTTGGAACTTCAAAAATGGCATGTTATTCGACAACCGTGATTTTGTTTTAATATGCAGAAAATGTTGTTATTAAATAGACAACATTCTATTCGAATCTACGATTTCATCGGTTGTATTTAGGTAATGATAATTCTGAACATTTGCGGGGAAGAATTAAATCTTGGGGCACATAAGAAGTCAAATATATTGAACAGGAATACCGCGCCGAAGTTGCACGAATTTTTTTCGGAAAAATAGTTTATTTTGAGACAAAATGAAAAATAGACGGAATGTGTCAATGGCGCTGAAGACCCGCAAAAAATCTTGCTCCTTTGAAAGTTGTTGTTGCAAAATTCCAAAATTTAAGGGCTTTGGGGCTCTGTCCAATGTCCACCTCCCCTAAATTAACGCTCCAATGGCGTCTATAACGACAATAAATATAATTTTTTTTAATTCGATTGAGATAATTTGGAAAAATTATTCCTGGCTGAATTGAACTGGTTGTCGTTTCCGACCTGTTTCGGTATTATGATTATGTTTTTTTTAAAAGCCATGCTTACCCGTGATGGCTTGTCATTTCATCTCTGGCTCATCGTTTTTGAGTAGTCTCTGATAGTCTCAATCAGCAAAGCCGATAGCTGACGAAAAGCGCGCCAAAGAAATCAGCTGATTTCACTGTGATTGGACAGTTTCCACGTCCCGGGTTTCGGGCGTCGTTCGTGAACACGTTTCTTGCCGGCTATTCAAGTATCGGCTTCGTGCTTTTTGTTTACCACTTTAAATATAATTATAATGAATCTGTAACTATTGTGTTACAGATCTTAAGTAAGCTAAAGTAAGACCGAAATTCATCAGAGAGTCAGAGAGGATAATTAAAATCTGGGTGGTTAGGAGTAAGTGGGCTGTCGTTTACAGTTTAGTTTGTTTTGAATTCTCTTGCTATCGTCTTGGTCGGCGCACCTTTTTATTTTGAACAAACATTGGTTAGTCTGTTCTAGCAGCATTTACTCGCAGTCACAAATTTCGTCGCTGGCTGGCTAGTAAAATGGGTACCGGTAGTATTTTGACGTAGAAGAATTATTTTTGCCCATAAGTAAGTCTAAGCCCTCAGTATACGGGATACCGGTACAAAGCGCTGGGCAGGCACTCTCATTTGCTTAGTTTTCGCACGAATTTTACCAGTCCCAGAACAGAGTATTGCATACAACCAAGAATCTATACATTTTTGTCTATAATTAGTAAAGTATTGTGTGTGGTGGGAAAAATTTTTTTTGATTTAATTGATTAGTCATTACGTTACTGTAATTTTCCAGCTTCAGAATTGGAAAAATATGCAAGCAATAAGTTTTTCATGCAAAAAATTTTTTGTGTACGTATACTTAGCATAACTTAGCATAACATTTTACAAGTATCGAGCATGTTTACCCATTTTAAACAAACAAGTTTTTGGTAAAAGTCTTCAACAGTTTTCTTTTCAGATTAGAATTTGCATTTACTATTTATTGATTTATTGATTGGAAAAGCTTAATTATCCACAAAATGGTTCATTTTGACATTCGAGAAATATTCTCAACCAGTCAATCTATACTGAAATGATTATTCTTCCTTTATAATATTTTGGTAATCCTGCTGCATACAGGCATTTTGATTTGTTCTGATAACATTTACAATGTCTTCCACGACGTAAGTAGCAGCAGGCTTTTGTGTATGTATTCATTGTTATAGGAGTGGTTTTTGCGCTATGTATACTCTGTTATAGGATGTGACTCATCTTTGTCAGTTAAATGTCTCACACCCTTATATTTTTTTCAATTTGCTTGTGATTTGTTTATCTTCTGTGAAGCTTTCATTCTCCTTTCTCTTACAGATACACTGGTAAGGAAGAATTTTAATTTTAAAGTGAAATATTTTAAGCAGAAAGGTGCATCTAGATGATGTCTGAAGCTGGTACTATCTGATGCTTTGATATTATGAGTAAGTATTATCCATATAAGGCCGATGCCTGGTAAAGCAAAAATAAAGTGAATGAAATAGGTTTCACTCGGGTTTATCAAGAAATTGATTATATTATGAATTATGGTAGTTTTATTAACTGTATGCTAAAATTTTTGCTTTTATAAAATTCAAAAATTTTTGATACATTTTGATTATTTCGTAATTAGTTCATTAATTCATTCCAGTGCTTCATTCCCTTCTTAATTGATATCAACTTGAATTGATTTGTCGTTTAACTTGTAACTTGTGAAAAGTTATCGGGGACTTGTTCAAGGATGACCAACTATTCATATTCACAGTTTAAATCTACAATTGCTGTCTAATTATGAAGTTTAATTATATAAGTAACATATGAAGATAGTTTAAATATTTTTTAGGGCGATTGTAATCTGAAAAAGCAATTATACAAAAATTCGCAACATTTCGGGGCCCTTAAAAATTCCCATAAACTTTTCGGATAACTATCCAAAATTTCCGAGCTATTTTTAATTTTATCAATAATAATGTATATGCAACACCCAAGAGTAAGAATCGTAGACTGATTTTTGTTCGACTGACAGGATGCACGTACTCAATGTGTGTATAAAAATAGAAAGCGAAAAATTTGTTATATAATTAAGCCCCCTAGCATGCACCTAACTCATGTCTGGAAGCTTCATTCAGGTCATAGGGTGTCATGTTGTCGAGCTGATCTTTAACAGGATAAAAATGTTGTTTTATCAGGTGATGATTTGGCAAGTTTGTGATTAAAACAATCGAGTTTGTGGCATAACAAAGCATACACTGAACTATGGTACATCTTATTCTTAAGATCACTGAATGCCTATAAATATTTTTTTCTTTCGTCTAATATGACAGTAGGCACGTGTTTATAGGGCGAAGTAATGTTTTAATAAATATAATATAAAATTTAGGTGTCCAGACAAGAAAAATAGAACTGAATCCGTATCTTTATAAATTCCTATGGTCTATTTTTTCATCATGATTAAGCATTAATTTTTTTCATGTTATCTTTGACTAATTTTGAACTCTTGAATTTGAATTTTAAACTCCCAAAAGTTTTCTTTTCTGCATTCCTCTGTAACATAATTTATCCAAGTATGGTCAACTTACTCTTTGCACAGTATACCCTTAATGTAGTAGCCGAATTGTTCTCTGTGTATTGAATTTACTTATTTATTTCTTGGTCATCTATCTGTTTCATTTACTGACAGGAAACCGGTGCCGAGTTGGTAAGGGAAATAGATCCAAGTGAGGAGATAGAGAAAAGAATACAAGACAAGCTAGTGCCTATCAGCAATTCCGGTTAGTGACTAGATAACCCATATTTTCACAGAAATATTATTTTCAATGGAAGTATATAGACTAAGAAATTTTACCTGAAAGATAGTACTGTAAACACTATCCATGAATTTGTTAAACAATCGTTCGTAATGAAATAATCTAATTGTCTTGTCACAGTAGAGAACACGACATGGTTTTTAGTTGGTGTTCAATAAATAATTTGTTTCAAACTATGACCTGTTTAGTATGGATTCTAAAGAAGAAACTGGTTGAATGAATGAGAAAATAGGCCTATTGCTGATGTCAATAAACAGGAAAAAAAAATAAATCGATCGGGTAATTTTTTGCATTCCATGTTTAATCATTCAGATTTATGAGTTAGTTATGGCCATCTTCTCAGTGTAGCAGTAATTATTTCTTGCATAATAGATATAAGGCCTAAAATGGTTGCAGATGGATGCAATATTGCACCTAGTTGAGACTAAAAACAGGACTTCAGTATTTTGAATCGGCTTATTAGTTGCATCTGAATTTTGGTTACAACATGAAGCATCAACCCACCCACATTTACTAGATATCTGCGATTTTGTCAGTTGTTCATCAGAATAAAAAATATATTATATCATGCTGCCCAGCTCTAATACAGGTTATTAATATTCATATTTGGGATTAAGCTATGTGGAATTGTCAATTATCAATAGATTTTTTGATTGATCCCTGAAATAATATCGCTGAAATCATTTTTATTACAAATTTCAATTGTTCAACATTTTAAGAAGATCCAGGATATGTCAAAATCATAAAAAAATTTAACGAATTGGAAGAAAAGCAAAAAGATTACGGGAAGCAGATTCTGAAAGCAGATCAAATTTCCAAGATACTTGAGCTTTTTTGCAATTCAACTGGAAGGTGATTTTTCGCTTGTATTTTGTGTTTGGAGTTTTTGAATCGAAGAACGGCTGATTTCTTGTTTCTTTTTATGTCAAGATTGAATATATATTAGGGATAACAATTTTAAACGGTTATTTTTGCTAAATAGTCATGAAACCATGAAATCCATATGTGTTAACAAAAGGTAGGGGTAAAAAATGTGTATTGAATATAATAAACTACCTCTACTGTCCACATCCAGCAGTTTATTTGTACTTTGTTGTGACGTCAACTTATCACTTTCAAATTCAGATGAGTGGTATTGGGATTAATTTTGGCCCGTTGATAATTTTTTGTATGGACGCCGGCATCTGGAATAAAGGTATTCCATTCATTCAAAAATTGGTCCGAATTTGTGGATAACAAGATAAGAGTAATAATACACAGCAATGAAAATTCAAAAGAAAATCAATTTTGGAGCAAATTTGCATAATATACGCTATTCTATCAAACTTCTATTGATATTTTTAGATACAGAAACTTTTTTATTTTTTTTTTTCATATAGGAAACATTTGATGCTGGTTTGTCTTCTTTGAACAAGAAGGAATAGAGAATATATCTGCTTGAATATATCTTCTGACATGATGTTCTAATGAAGCGGTTTGTACTTTTTTGCATATATGTGGGTGTGGTTCACCCATAGATCTCTAAGGGTTTATTCTGGAGGGCTATCATAAAAAAATTTCTCACAGATGGTATTGCTTATTTTCTCCATGAATATTGAGTTTCTATGGCATGACCCGAAGCAGATGGCACCCATTCAAAATTAAATACCTATAATAAAGTAAAACTCCGTTAATCTGGTATTCTTTAGTTCGGAACATTTTAATGTCTGTAACCCACTTCTATACCACCAAAGGTTAGCATCAAAGCATTTCCTGTAGTATATTTTTGTTTCAAGCACGGCGCTTGCTTGCCTAACTACAACCAACATTGGGCCATTTCTATGTGTAATGTCCTTGCGCAATTCGACTTTCCATTGGTCAGGTACATCCTTACATTGTCAAATTTGTTAAGTTTAGATTATTTAGAAAGGTATTTCAAACACTTGAATGATCGGTTAATCAAAAGGGTGGCATCAATTAATTTTGGGTCTTTTGGAAATATCAAGGTAATTTGCTGAGTTTAGATTCTTTAGGAGGATATTTCATTTCACAATTGTAAAATTTTGAAAATTCTGTGCTCTGTTATTTTGAAGGGACAGATGGATATAATATTTTTCGAATTGTATTTTCTTTCTTTTACAAAGTTTACTAAATGTTATGGTCAACATGATCTAGGTATCATAAGTTCAGGCTTTTCTGTTTTCGGTCCAGAAAATGACATGATACTGATATAATATGTTATCTATCAAAAATGATGAAGCATGGGCACAGAATCGATGAACAACACACATGGAAATTTTGTGATTTATTTGAATAACTGTAGTCAAAGGAAGATTCTCAATAAATACACTTTGCTCACCGTCCAGCGTTGATCAGGGAAGAAAATACATTCATCGGTGCCGAATATGATTTTTCGCATATATTTTGTGTTTGGAGTTTTTGAATCGAAGAACGGCTGATTTCTTTTTTTTTTTTATGTCAAGATCGAATATCACCCCCCTTCCTTGATTTTGCTATGCATATATATTAGGGATAACAATTTTAAACGGTTATTTTTGCTAAATAGTCGTGAAACCATGAAATCCATATGTGTTAACAAAAGGTAGGGGTACAAAAATGTGTATTGAATATAATAAACTACCTCCACTGTCCACATCCAGCAGTTTATTTGTACTTTGTTGTGACGTCAACTTATCACTTTCAAATTCAGATAAGTGGTATTGGGATTAATTTTGGCCTGTTGATAATTTTTTGTATGGACGCTGGCATCTGGAATAAAGGTATTCCATTCATTCAAAAATTGGTCCGAATTTGTTGATAACAAGATAAGAGTAATAATACATAGTAATGAAAATTCAAAAGAAAATTAATTTTGGAGCAAATTTGCATAATATCCGCTATTCTATCAAATTTCTATTGATATTTTTAGATACAGGAACTTTTTGATTTTTTTTTCATATAGGAAACATTTGATGCTGGTTTGTCTTCTTTGAACAAGAAGGAATAGAGAATATATCTGCTTGAATATATCTTCTGACATGATGTTCTAATGAAGCGGTTTGTACTTTTTTGAATATACGTGGGTGTTGTGGTTCACCCTTAGATCTCTAAGGGGTGATTCTGGAGGACTGTCATAAAAAAATTTCTCACAGATGGTATTGCTTATTTCCTCCATGAATATTGAGTCCCTATGGCATGACCAGAAACAGATGACACCCATTCAAAATTAAATACCTATAATAAAGTAAAAGTCTGTTAATCTGGCATTCTTTAGTTCGGCTCATTTTATCGTCTGTAATCCACTTCTATACCACCAAAGATCAGTATCAATGCATTTTCTGTAGTATATTTATGTTTCAAGCACGTTGCTTGGTTGCCTAACTACAACCAATATTGGGCCATTTCTATGTGTAATGTTTCCATTGGTCAGGTACATCCTACACTGCCAAATTTGTTATGTTTAGATTATTTAGAAAGGTATTTTAGACACTTTAATGCTCAGTTAATCAAAAGGGTGGCGTCAATTAATTTTGGGTCTTTTTGAAATATCAAGGTAATTTGCTGAGTTTAGATTCTTTAGGAGGATATTTCATTCACAATTATGAAATTTTGAACATTCAATGCTCTGTTAATTTGAAGGGACAGGTGGATATAATATTTTTCGAATTGTATTACCTTTCTTTTACAAAGATGACTAAATGTTATGGTCAACATGATCAAGGCATCATAAGTTAAGGCTCTTGTGTTTTCGCTCCCAGAAATGACCATGATACTGATATAGTATGTTATCTATCAAAAAATGATGAAGCATGGGCACATAATCGGTGAATAACACACATGGGAATTTTGTGATTTATTTCACTGGAATCTTTCCACGATTTTTTTTCTCACCATTCAGCGTTGATCAGGGGAAAAATACATTCATCGGTGCCAAATATGAGATTGAGAAGGATATTATTTACTGAAAACATACCCAACCCACGTGTCACATAATATAAATAATTGATAATTGGTCCCATTTGCGAGTTCTCTGCACCAGAGACATTTTCGGTGGGGTTGAAAAGGAAAAACTCTTGTTTTAAAATAATCCTAACCGGAATCATGCAATTCCCACAGTGGATCGTGCATGGTAGAGGTCTGCTTTGATAGATATATACAAATTCATCTTTGTTCGAGCATGAGTGCAATCAATAATTTTTTCATCTCTGCCTTCTACAATCTCGCTTCCATGTTTTTCGTGCCAGACAGATACCATGTTATCAATTATCGGTGCTGATAGACAGATGTAGAGTCACTTCTCTCATTAACAAAGATGAGCCTTAATAAAACATGTGCTGGTTTGAAATTGCTCTGACAATCTTTTAAACAGAATATTTCCATTTTTTATTTTTTGTATAGCCATTTCTTATATTTGATCACCCTGTCCAAGGCCGTGTAACAGTGGCCACTTATAGACTGACAGGTTTACAATTGTTGGATAGATATCTTTTCCTGTTCGGCTTAGCCTACCCAAGTTATTACATTATGGATTGAGTGGTTGGCATGGATTCACACTCGCCAGGACACGAACCCGAGATCTTCAACCTGGGATGCAAACATGTTTAACCACGAGGCCATCGCGCCCACGGAATTTCCAGCAGTACTACGGTATTCAATTTTTCTTTGATCCTGTTAGATACCGGACTGTTCAAAAATGGTTTTTGATATCTGATTTTTTGGAATTACATTTACAAAGGAAATATTTCAATTTTTGACATTGTCATTAATTTGTTCTGATGCAAGTAGAAAGTTTTTAAATCTCAATTGTTAATATTTACTATAAGTTGGGAAGCTCTGATGTCGACATCTGCCAAACACAAGACTTTGCTCTTGGATTCTCAACGACGCTTAAGAGGAGTTGATGATTTATTCCGTAAATTTGCAAAGCAAGCTTCTCTATTTAACTTATGGTTTGAAAATGTCGAAGAAGACTTGATCGATCCAGTTCGATTTAATTACATACGGGAAATTGAGGTATGTTATTTTTCTTAGATGTACTAAGATGATGATAGAAATTAATGAATACTCTAGTTGTATTGTGAATTCGACTTGTTGTATTGTGTCCGAACTTGAGTCATAATTTCTCTGATTTCATAGGCTCTTGAATTTTTTGTCGAGTCATAATTTTCTAAATTACTAGCCTCCCCAATTTCTCCCATAATATTCATAAAATTGGCACCCAAGAGGTTTTTTGAGCAAAGGAATTTATTTCTGTTGGTGAAGAAGTTGTTTCAAGCCTTTTTTATTTTTGTGGTCGCAATTTTTAGCCGATCGAAACGCGATGTAGGCAATGAGCAAAAACTTCAACCAAACTAAACTTCAATCCTCCTGTTATCAAAAGAAAAAGTGAAATTGATGGCTATTTTTCTTATTTTTGTATTTTTGGGAAAATGATCTTTAAAAATAGACCTCTGTGAACTTAAAAATTGCTAATTCATGTATAATGGAACTTTCTTCAATACCGTACCATTCATTCTGGTAGTATTTGATGATTGGTTGTGAAATTCTACATCCAAGGATTTCTTTGGAATGAAGAATCTGTTCAAGGTTTAAAATCTATTATTTTTGGAAGAGAATTTTTAATTTCTGGCTGTTCTTGATCTGATACCAAATTATTTGATTCGATTTTGATTAGATTTGTTAAAATTATTTGATTTTGGCCCTTGCTCCAACTTATCTCGAGTAGAAAAATATTTTATTTTTTTCTGGCATGAGTCCCAAATGATTTCAGTTACAGCTAAAACTTGTGAGTGTTGTGGAAATGACTACTACTTTGCAATGTATTATGTGTCACCTTTTGGGAAAGAGATTCTGAATTCCAAATTATTCATGTCCTAAGTAGAATCCTACAGTTGCATCATCTCCTGCTTAATCTACTTGTGTATATGTGCACACTATCGAAACACTATATTTCTGGTATTCATAGATCATACAAAGATATAAGGAAAATATCACAGCATGATATAGATTGAGCAAATAATAAATTAGAGATGGGCCGATACCAAAATTTTCTCCGATACCGATACAAGTACCGATACCACTTTTGTAATTTATATTCCGATACCGATACCGCCGATACCGAGTACTTTGTTAAATATGTTAAAGGCCTTTTGTATCCACATACTTATGCCTTGTTATAGTTTCACCCACATATGTGAGCGTCTACGTACGTTTGTTACCCTGAACTCTTGCATCCATTTGAGTGGAAACTTTAATGGGTGAAAATATAATGAATTGCTGCTGCGTTCAAGCATACATGGGTCCATGTAGTGCAAATGTTCGTGGTTAAACAACTAACATGACATCTCATTGAGGCCAAGGCCACAATACACATGAAGTTGTCTTGCCGATGCGTTGCATTACGTTCGAGCAATAAAATTAAAACGCCAATACACGCCTGCATTGCTTTGCATTAATCCTGTTCACATGCGTACAAAGCAAAAACGCAAAAAAAAGAAACCAGCACTCTGCGGTAGCTTTCATAGAAAAGTGCTCTGTTTCATTGCATGTAGAGCATTGCGCTTGCGTAAACCATACCAGGAAAAACGCAACCTACACAAACGTGTAGTGCAACCTTAACACCTTTTCTGCATCAAAAAGAGCGTATAATGAGTGGATTGATGGGTTTTATTTAATAAAACTCAAAGTGTAATTAAAATTGTTCACGCGAGACATGCCTCGTTTTAATTATTTTTCAGAGCTGTGAAATACGAGGTCTTTCCATTTATTATCAGTAAATAAAGCGTATTTGTACGCTGCGTTATAAAGATGTACCCGATATCGGTTTTGGTATCGGCGGTATCGGTGATGAAAATTTTCCGATACCGATACTACAAAAATCACCAATACTTGCCGATACCGATTCCGATACCGATACATCGGCCCATCTCTATAATAAATAGTAAAATTTTGACTCCAGAAAAGCAATTTTATAATAAATGTTTATATAATACCTATCGTCACAAATTTTTTATTTTGCAGCTGATATAGATTTCACAGGCTAAAAAAAGAACATAGGATTTCCAAATTTACTAGCTAAATATTTTTTTCGTAAAAATAAGAAAGCTTGGATACTATTTTTCATCTCAATGATGAATTTAGATTATTCAATAAATAGTCAAAAGATCTTTCTGAATGCATTTGAAATAGCAAAATATTTGGCATTTACCATACCTGCTTAGAGGTTTATTGTCTAAAAACATTGAAGGAAAAGGAATCGAGGTTAACTCTGAAACAAAAATTGATGCACCTACTTGATCCTAAAACAAATTATCGATATTACTTGTTATTTCTATGACAATTGTCACAAGCTAATACCAGAATTTCACAAATGATATCTCCATGAATGAGATCATATGAATTGTATCAATTGAAAGAATGAGAAAAAAACAGATTTCATGAGCTCAATCAATATTGTAGTTGAATGTAGTTTGTGAAGGGTAGATGTGACAGAAAATTATTTTTTCCTTTGATAATGGGGAGAATGAAGACCGCTTTAGGGATTTTTATAGCAGAAATGGATTCCTTTGAATGTAATGGAATGCCCTGATTATGATCTAATTCAGCACTAATTACACCCGCATCTATGAAATCACCCTTTTCTTGGTGTGACGTGTGTGATGACTTATAAAGGTCTATATTAAATTATATATTACCGGTAGTTAAATAGCAATAGTCGAGATCAATTCGATAAATAATATTTTTGATCACAGGAGCTAATTTCAAAGCGGAATCAATTCAAAAAATCTTTGGATACTGGGAAGCAAGAACTGAGTAGTTTACAACATCTCGATAAGGAATTATCTGAGTTAACTGGAACCAGTCCTCTTGCCAACCCATACACGTGGTTCACTGCGGAAGCTTTGATTGGAATGTGGAAAAATGTCCAGCGACTTGCAACGGAACGAGACGCTGATTCAGAATGAGAAAGATTGAGACAAGAAGAGAATGAATTTTGTAGAGAAAGCTAATGATTTCTACAATTGGCTCACTGAGACAGGCAAGAGATTCCTATTCAATTTCTACTAAAGTCAGATATGAATTACACTAGAGTGGTAGTATTCACCAGTGGTGTGGATGTCACGTTAGATGATTTTTCTTAATTTTTTATTCTAAAAAATTACTCAAACACCTACCAATGTGCTTAACCGCACCTAGTTGATTTTTTCAGATCTATAATAATGCTAAAATCGTTAATTTTTTTTCGTGTAATATATGTATGTTGTATAACTGGATCTTTCCGTTTGAAATGAGCCTTGTGTAACCAACTTTTTCAGTCCAATTAGAAATATTTTGTTTAAATTGATCACGCCACCATTATTATTCTATACTGATATTTTAATACAGAAAATTATTGTTGGCTCTTATAATATTTAGCACATATTTGAGGCCATGGACAAGGGATCTTTTTGCACCTAGATGAACTGAAAAATCAAATTAGTATAGAGTGCACAGAAATTTTGCCATAATTTTTACATAATAGCTTCGTGCAGTTGCACAGAAAATTGAACTTTTGGCAAACAAAAATTAGGTACTAAATACAACATTGTGGGAATGAAGTTGCTCACTACCCAACAAGATAGGGATGCAATTTTCTTTAAGTACACAAGAATAATCCTAATGAGAAACAAATTTTGTTATGACTACAACTCCTTTTTTGACAATATATGACGAACTGTAATTTATCCAATTTAAGCATGTATATTTGTGGTGTAATTAGGGTTGCAAAGGCGTGGGAAGTTTCTGGAAATTTTAAAGGGCCTTGGGAATGTTGGAAATATTTGAATTTTTGTATAATAGTTTTTTTAGAGCTCAGTTACCCTAAAACATATTTAAACTATCTTTTTATGTTACCTCCCTATATAATTCAACAAATCAACTAAGTTTATATCAATTCAATCGTTATCGCCGCATCTGAATCTGATGGTATGGATGCAAGTGAATAGATGCTAATCCAATGGAAATCTCCTTCAAATATACTTGAACCTCAACGATTTTTTCAAAAGTAAATTACTTCACATGAAAATTCCCTTCTTAATTGATATCAACTTGAATTGATTTGTCGTTTAACTTGTGATAAAGTTATCGGGGACTTGTTCAAGGATGACCAACTATTCATATTCTTAATTTGAAATCTACAATTGCTGTCTAATTATGAAGTTTAATTATATATGCAACATATGAAGATACTTTAGATATTTTTTAGGGTTATTGGAATTTGAAAAAGCAATTATACAAAAATTCGTAATATTTTTGATATTTCAGTGCCCTTGAAAATTCCCAGAAACCCTCCGCATAACTTTCCAAAATTTTCGAAAACTTTCCAACCCTACATGTGTAATGATAATCATCTAGTATATTTTTTTGTGTTATCTCCTGCCCCACATTTTCTGCTCTTTCTTTGACATTTTCCGCTCATAATTATTCCACTACAGAGCCAATGCGATAATCTCATCGGCCTGCACACTTTTTTTTACTTGCCAAGAATGTTTTCATGTGAATTTGCATTAGTATACATGGGTTATGCTACTACAAGATGTAGTACCAACAACTGCACTTGAGCAGGAAACTTCCCAAATAGAACTGAACTACTATGGTAAAGTGCAGTGAGAGATATCTGCCTTTCGCGATGGTAAAACCATCTACCACCTTTCGATTGCATCTTTCGACGTGCAGGAAGTACGTTGGGGCTATTCTCAAGCCTGACCTATGAAGTTGATTTGATTTCCTATAACACAATTCTATGATTTTCAGAGCAAGTATGGTTGAAGAGCCTGGTGCATTGGAATCACAACTCGAAGCAATGAAAAAGAGATCACTGGAAGTCAAAAAATCGAAGGTAATCTTGAATGCCAAATTTTCAGTTTAGTGATGAGTAATTGAAATAGTCATCCAAGATTGAATGGAAGTTTGGAATGTTGATTTGACTCGAATAAATATCACTGTAATCAAATAAATACTTATGCCGATTGGGATGAAAATTTTGAATATTTTTTTCCAAACAAACTGCAAACAATTTTGAATCGAATCTTTTTGAATATTATTCTATTTAGAAAAAAAAGTAATTTTCAACTGTTTCAAGATACTCTATTACTGTACAAAATGAAAAATACATTTGTAGTTCAAATTGCTGTGAACATGAACCAAAATCTGGTACAAGTGGGCACAGCGAGATCATAAAAATCTATAAAAAGAAAAAAAATGATAAATTATTTGGTTTCAGTGTCTGACAACATTCTGAATCTTACATCCCTAATGCAAATAGTATTTATTACTTTTAAGTACCTACTTATCAACTTCAATTACAAATTTCTGCACATCAAAACAAAAAATGTCGAGATATTCAGTATAGTGAAAAACATTAATTTAAGTCTAAAACTTGTGAATTAATTGAATGCACAAATGAAAACGTTGTTAAGCTATTCATGCTAAGTGTAGCCTCATACTAAGCCTACCAATTTAAACATTTCATTACTCCACACCATGTACAATTTTACTGCTGTCCTTAATAACCTGTACTGCTAAAGAATTTAAAAAACTTAACAGCAAATGGACTTACTGGTATGAAAACTGATAAATAGAAAATCAACATGCATCACCACTTTGCTTTAGATTTCCATTACTTAACATGATGCTGACATCGACAATTAGCTTTATTATTGACGATGAAAGTTAACAGTGTATTACATCACATTTCCACACATCAGTCTTAGCTGTATTTCATTTTTCAACATTATAGTTTTTTCTTATTGTTCAAATATTATAACGTGATGACATTGAACCTACATCGATGG
Source organism: Styela plicata (assembly GCA_963675895.2). Lineage (NCBI taxonomy): Eukaryota > Metazoa > Chordata > Ascidiacea > Stolidobranchia > Styelidae > Styela > Styela plicata. The sequence continues at coordinate 2,789,759 of CAVMBJ020000001.1, forward strand.
ATTGTCTTGATGAGACAGGATCGTAAAAAGTTCTGACAACAAATTCATTCAGATAGAATTGTTTAATTTTACATGTCAGTCTGAACTAGATGAAGTTGAACAGGTCTGAGCAAATTTAGAGAAAACATTAATTCTTGACAATAAGCATACTGAATATTCTACCCTTGGAATCGCTCAACAGTGAGATCAACTTGGAAGGAGAATACAACATAATTTGGAACAGCAAATTCAAGCGTGTCCGATGTGTGCTTGGTTACTTTGTAATTATTACCAAACAATGTACGAGAAACAGTATGCATGCATTAGCAATGAGCCATTAGGGAAGGGCCGGGATTCAGAATTAACTCCTTGAACCCTCAAAGACACTTATAATGCCTTTCATGTTTCTAGAAAACAGGTACGGTATTTTTTAAAAGCTCATATTTCCATATTCGCAAAAAATACCGTAGGTTGATTTCAAAATTTGCACACAAAATTTTAAAAAAAATATGAAAATATGTGAATATAATTTGTAGTCCAAATGTTGTGATTAAACGCAATAAAATAGTAAAATATCAGGCACCTAACTCATGTCTGGAAGCTACATTTAGGTCATAGGTTGTCATGTTGTCGAGCTGTTTGTGAGTCTTCCATCTTTAACTGGATAAAAATGTTGTTCTATCAGGTGATGATTTGGCAATTCTGTGATTAAAACAATTGAATTTGTGGCATAAAAAAGCATAAACCGCACTATGATACATCTTATTCTAAAGAACACTGAATGCATAAAAATATTTTTTGCTATCGTCTAAATGGAATGTTTAAATGGAATATCAATTTTCCTGTGTCATCTTTGGCTAATATTGAATTCCTGAACCTTGAATTTTAACTCACTAAAGCATCTGGTGTGGTATTTCCTTCTCTGCATCCATCTGTAACATAATTTATCTAAGTGTGATCCAACTTAACGTTTGCACAGTATATCCTTAATGTAGAAGGCGAATTGTTTCTTTGTGTATTGAATTTACTTATTTTTCTCTTGGTCATCTGTCTGTTTCATTTACTGACAGGAAACTGTTGCAGTGTTGGTAAGAGAAATAGAATGAAAATTGGAAGAAATTGACAGAACTTGCTGATAGAAGAAAGACTAGATTGGAACACGCTAGCGCTTATCAGCTATTCCGTTTAGTGACTAGAAAACCCATATTTTTACAGAAATATTATTTTTAATGGAAGTATATAGACTAAGAAATTTTACCTGAAAGATAGTACTATAAACACTATCCATGAATTTGTTGAATAATCGTTCGTAATGAAATAATCTAATTGTCATGTCACAGTAGAGAGAACAACATGGTTTTTAGTTGGTGTTCAATGAATAATTTGTTTCAAACTATGAACCTGTTTAGTATGGATTCTGGAAGAAAAAACTAGTTGGATGAATGAGAAAATAAGTGTATTAATGGCTCCTGAGTTACCTAATACACTAGCAGCTGCTCAAAGTCTGTTGAAAAAGCATGAAGCATTTGAGACTGATCCTGCAGTATACCAGGATGGTATTGCTGATTTCAATAAACAGGGAAAACAGTTAAATGATCAGGTATTTTTTTGCATTCCATGTTTAATCATCCAGATTTATGGGTTGGTTATGGCCATCCTCTCGGTGTGGCAGTATTTATTGCTTGCATAATAGGTATGAGGCCTAAATTGGTTGCAGATGGATGCAATATTGCACCTAGGAGACCCTAAAAAACAGGCCTTCAGATCACATACACCGGCTTATAAGTCACATTTGAATTTTGGTTATACCGTGAAACGGCAACCCACATTCACTAGATAGAAATAGACCTAGAATAGAAAAGAGTGTAACATTGTGCTAATAGAGACATTTTGTCAGTGGTTTATCAGCCCAAAAAATATATTATATCATGCTGCCCAGCTCTAATACAGGTGATGTATTAGGGATCAAGCTATGTGAAGGTGTCAGTTATAAATTGATTATTTGATTGATCACTGAAAAGGTGATGCTAATGACTGCTGAAATCATTTATTACAAATTTCAATATTTTAGGAAAATCCAGAACATGTTGAAATCATAAAAAATTTAAATAACACTTGAAAGAAAAGCAAAAAAGACTACAGGAAGCAGAGTCTGAAAGAAGATCAAATCTCCAAGATACTTGTGCTTTCTTTCAATTCAATTGGAAGGTGATTTCTCGCTTATATTTTGTTTTTTGTGTTTTTGAATCATAGAACGCCTGATTTCTAGTTTTATTTTATGTCAAGATTGAATATCACCCCTCTTCCTCGATATGCATATATGTTAGGGATACAATTTTAAACGATTATTCTTACTAAATAGTCGTGAAAGTATGAAAGATATGTGTTTACAAAAAGGAAGGGGTACAAAAATGTGTATTGAACATAATAAACTACCTCCACTGTCCACATCCAGCAGTTTAGTACTTTGTTGCGACGTCAACTTATTACTTTCAAATCAGATAAGTGGTATTGGAATTAATTTTGTCCTGTTGATAACTTTTTTGTATGGACGCCGGCATCTGGAATAAAGGTATTCCATTCATTCAAAAATTGGTCTGAATTTGTTGATAACAAGATAAGAGTAGGAATACATACCAATGTAAATTCAAAGGAAATCAATTTTGGAGCAATTTACTATCTTATTTTTTACACCAAGTTTTGCTTTGAACAAAAATAAAATGATATTCTTATATACAGGGTGCCACAAAGTTTGCGGTTGTATGGGAACCCAGGTCATTTTGAACCGGGATATGTTTCACAGATTTTACATGTTCATATTCTTGTTGCACAATAAATTAGTGCAAAATACATATCAAAACCCCCCTGATTATCAATCATGTTTTATCGTTTTCTCATTGCTAATATTAGCATCATGGTCAGTTCTGATATCGTCATACAACAATAATAAATATTTATGTCATGTCGAATACCGGTGCATAACCGAATTGTCTGTAGGACACAATTGAAATTTTCTTCATTTTCATTGAATTTACTGATATTCTTACACTCGCTATGATACCAAACATGACTAGGTTTAGGGAAAGACAATTTGGATATTTGAATGTGACACACTCTCCCATTTTCAGATTTGGGAAATCTATATACCACTTTTTGAGTATAATATATTCTAAACGGTGAACCACAGATATGCCTGACGTGATTACTATCGGTTACCAATATCAGTTCTGGAATTTTACAAAATGAAGAATATATTCCAACATTTATTAATCGAATTTTTCAAACAAATCATCAACAATGATTATATAATGCTTGAAATATTTTTTCAAAAATCTAAACATAGCGAATTGGGTGCAAATTACCTCTGGAAGGCACCAAATTGAAATTCTCATAATTCTGAAATCGAAGAATGTGTTTCGGTATTTATTAACTCAAATTATCTAGAAAATTTGAAAGGACGCAAAAAATTCAAATTTCCACAACTGTGATTACACTTCAATCATGCATAATTTAGCATGATGTGTTCAGCATAATGCCAATTTTTTTGCTGTCCAAATTTTACAGTTGATTATCAGGGATTCATTTCATTGTTACATAACCTTATGCAAGATGTAGCACTAAATTTATGCCATGGTCATGAATGTTCATGCTTGTCAAGTCATTTAAAATACCTTATCTTGGATCGGCCTTGACAATTAGTAGCACATTAAAAATACTTGTGGGCCAATGCGATAATCTCATCTGCCTGATTTGTATGCCTGGCTCTGTTTTTCTACTTGCAAAGAATTTTTTCATGTGAATTTGCATAACTACAACCAACATTGGGCCATTTCTAAGTGTAATGTCCTTGCGCAATTCGGGTTTCCATTGGTCAGGTACATCCTACAATGACAAATTTGTTAAGTTTAGATTATTTAGAAAGGCATTCGCAACACTTTACCGATCGGTTAATCAAAAGGGTGGCGTCAATTAAATTTTGGTCTTTTTGAAATATCACGGCAATTTGCTGAGTTTAGATTCTTTAGGAGAATATTTCATTTCACAATTGTGAATTTTTGAAGTTTCCATGCTCTGTTAATTTGAAGGGACATGTGGATATAATATTTTTCGAATTGTATTTTCTTTCTTTTACAAAGTTGACTAAATGTTATAGTCAACATGATCAAGGCGTCGTAAGTTTAGGCTCTTGCGTTTTAGCTCCTAGAAATGACCATGATACTAATATAATATGTTAGTTGTCAAGAAATGATGAAGCATGGACACATAATCGATGAACAACACACATGAGAATTTTGTGATTTATTTCGTTGGAATCTTGAAAGTACTTGCACAGTAGTCACTAGTAGATTGTCAAAATTACGCTTTCCTCACCATCCAGCGTTGATCAGGGAAGAAAATACATAAATCGGTGCCAAAATGTGATTTGAGAATGATATTATTTCCTGAAAACATACCCAACCCACGCGTGATATAATATAAATAATTGACAATCGCTCCCATTTGCGAGTTGTATCTGCCAGAAACATTTTCGGCAAGGTTGAAAAGAAAAATTTTTTTTTTAAAATAATTCTAACCGGAATCATGTAATTCTCTCAGTGGATCGTGCTTGGTAGAGGTCTTTGTTGATAGCTATATACAAATTCACCTTTGTTCGAGTATGAGCGCATAATTTTTTCATCTCTTCCTGTAGCAATCTCGCTTCCACGTTTTTCGTGCCAGACAGATATCATGTTATCAATTATCAGTACTGATAGACAGATGTACAGACATAAACAAGTCTTGTGAAAATTCACTAATCTGGCAGTTTGTGCTAATTTGGCGCATCTGTTGACTGACTGATCTACTGAATAGTCATTTCTCCCATTTATCAAAGACTAGGCTTAATAAAACATGTGCTGGTTCGAAATTGCTCTGACAATCTTTTAAACAGAATTTTTTCAATTTTTCAATTCTTTTTTATAGGCACTTCTTAGAGTGGATCACCCTGTCCCAGGCCTTGTAACAGCGGCCACTTCTAGATGGGCAGGGTTACAATTACTGGAAAGATATCATCTTTTACTGTTCGGCTTAGCCTACCCAAGTTTTTACACCCTGGATTGAGTGGTGGGCGTGGATAAGAGAGAGGTGGACTCTCCTGGGCTCCAACCCGAGATCTTCAACCTGCGATGCCTTCATGTTTAACCACTAGGCCATCGCGCCTCACATGGGGACTCATTACGGAAAAATAGATGATCTTGAAATCTATTTGCGGTTCTCTATGTTACTCAAATTGCGGCCATAGCTAACAAAGGTTAATTCAAAATATCTCTCATTTGTACAAGGCAGACAGCGAATTGTCCAAATTTATACATAGGAGGCATCTTTGAAGTACGATATAGTATAGAATATATATTCTATATAGAATATAGTATAGATAGTATAGACATATTCTATACTATTCACCGGTAGTATATTTAGTATAGAATATAGATATAAACCGGTAATCGGCCTTTCATAATTTTATGTTCATATATATGCATATTTGTATGAGGATCCTCTAGTTTCCTACTTCATTACGGAAAAATAAGTTTCTCTAAAGTCTAAATCAAATTTTGATGATGCCCATTGTTTTTTTTTATGAACATATCTAATGACTTCTAATGCTAATGTCCATAGCTAATGGTTCATAAATATCAACATTTTAGTCAATGCTTCGATGCGTCGTAAAATTCAATATTTTTAATCAGTCTGTTAGTTGTAGCTCTTGGTGGAATATCGAAATTTATGACATGATCGAATTGTTGAATTTAATGCGTTCATCTGTGACCATGGAAAACCAAACTAAATTACGACACAACTAACTAACACAACTAAGTCCATGCAGTTGCACAAACCATGAATAGGGTGTGGTGTAATATCTATAGAAATTTGTGCCCATAAATCTGTTTTATTCCTCGACAGATCTTTCAGATTTATGAAACTGACACTGCATTCGTTATTTTCTGAATATATTTCAGATATTTAATAATCGCGGATCGCAGAATTATAGAAAACACCTCGTCATTGCAAACTTAAGCATAAATGTGGAGTATCCGAACTCAGAGAAATTGATGCAGCGTTACATTAAATATGTAGGTAAATAATAACAACGGATATTATCATATGTCACATGTCACCGATGGTGTATACTGGTAATGCATAGTCCATCAGTGGCTAATCAGGCAAGACGCGAAACGTTAATTTCATCAATAGTACTGGGCAGTCAGAAATTAAATTCCTAAAGAACGGATTTTATTAAAGTAAAGTTCTCAAATACTTATTTGTTTCTAAGAAGATTTACAATTTTTATTGTCAGTTTAAACTCCAATTCTTCTTACTTAGGAGACTCTTTCGATTCTATGGAATATCTAATAAAAAACATGAAGATTTCGATCAAGCTATTGGGTTGCAAGAAGAAAAAATTAAAACATTGCAGTTATCTGCTGAAACATTGCTGGAGAATGATCAACCGCATTATGCAAACGATGCAGTCAGAAGGCAGATCAAGTACAGAATAGGTAATTCTTTAGTTTTATGAAATTTATCTTCATTTCTAACTATGTATGTATATTTCTATATGCATATATTTTCAATTTAGTTTAGTAGCTTTAGTTATTATTTACAACATGCCAAATTCTGTTCATGAACAGGCATGAATATAGAGACAATAAACACTAAATTTTTTCTGAGGCCTACTTCGTCTAAAAACCAATCATCATGGATGATATGGAAGTCCAGGGCTTATTGAACTACTTTCACTCATTATCAGATGAATGTTTTCATCTAGGTGGTACAAGCTTATAGCTTCCCTCATAGAGAAAAGATCTCGCTTTGGAGAAACTCAGACAAACAACCGCAGATGATAGTTATAAAGATTTGACCAATATTCAGGTACCTTGTTAGATTGATATCCTTATTGATTTTCAGATTCGTCAATTTGTCACTCAATTTAGCTCAAACCTTAAATGAGGAATGAAAAATATTGGAAGGACAGGAGTCGCGAAAGACTGAAAAATTTGTTATCGAATCAGCAACTCACAAGATCTCAAAATAAATAATAAAAATCCTCTTAAAGAAAACAAAAAACAATAACATACATGTTGCGACATATAAGTTGTAGGACTTGTATAGACTTTGTTATGTCCATTTTCCATTTTGTTTTCAAGAAAAACAAAAGTTGTATCCACTTTTGATAATTTATGAAAAACAGGTTGAAAATCTTAGTCATACAAAATTTCTGCATGATATTTATTTTGTATTAATAATATTACGTAATACACTTTTCTATAATATCTCATAACGAAAACTTAAGCCCTGGAAGTTTTTCACTATTGCGAGATCATAATATTCAAGTGGACTTGGGCCATTTTTCGCTATAAAATTGGTCATTTCAATGAAAAAATACAATTCTGTAAAGTTAGTTCGGATTATATCTATAGTATATTGTTAACCCACTTTTACATTCCTTCAAAAAAAAATAAACAAACAGCAGAAACCAAGTCCAAAGAGCTAGAAATAGGACAACAACAATGGATATGGGTTATTAACACTTCCAAAAAAAAAGAAACTATGAAAGAAATTAACTAAAGAGTTGGAGCTGTTTTTTTGGAGAATATATTTTAAACTTTATAATATATATCACATTCTATATAATCTCAATGAAAAGAAACCAAACATTTCATCTCATTCAGAGCAAATATCAGTAGCATCAGGCTTTCGAAGCAGAATATGACGCAAATGAAGATAGTGTGGGATTGTTTGTAAATGTTGGAAGACAGCTAATTGATGCTATCCAGGTACTAATGTATTGGAAATTGCACATTCTCTTTAAAACAACTGCATCATTTACATAATGTTTCTGCTTCATTTTTCTCTCAAGAAATGTCTTCATAGGATTAAAATAAATGAAATGTCGTTCTCTGGTATGGGATACTGACTCCATGAGGATTCAAAATTAATAAAAGTCATTTTTACTTAATTTTAATACATGAACTATTTATATAGGATTAAAATATAGGTACAGTAATTATGTTCATATTCTTCTTCAATCTAGGTTCGCATTGAGGCGCTTGCTGAACAATGGGATGCTTTGTGTCAGAAATCTTCAACAAAGGCTTTCAGGCAGAGAGAGGCTAATCAGCAGCGTAATTTAATAACTGCAGTGAAAAATATAGAGTTCTGGTTGTCAGAGGTTTGTAGTATGTTAACGTATTTTTTATATATTTTAATATATTCAAGCAGAGAGAGGCTAATCAGCAGCGTGATTTAATAACTGCCGTGAAAAATATCGAGTTTTGGTTGTCAGAGGTTTGGGGTGTCTCGAAAACTGTACGGGATGTACGGGATGTACGGGATGTACTGGATGTACTGGATGTACGGGATTACACACAATAGTATTGCCCTTAATAGGATTGCACCCAGAAGGATTGCACTCGGTAGAATTGGACCCTTTCCTATGATTGTAGTAGATGTACGGGATGTACGGGATGTACAGGATGTACTGGATAAAATTTTGCGCAAATTACCTTTTGAAGCATAGCAAATTGAAATATCAGTAGAAAAGATTCGAATATTTATTACTAACTATTACTATTGATAGTAATGCCAATCGATGAAATAAAAATCTACAGTACATAATTTGGCATTCACAAGGCAACTACAATTTTGAAATAAGAAAATTATGCAAATCAATGTTAACTTACTGCTTTTTTATCACAGTGTGGTTAATTAAATGTGATGGTCGTGAATTGCACTGAATGGCTTGCAACCAGTTTAACTGCAGTCATGTTATATAAAAGCCAAAGCAATTTCACCCACAGCGTATTGCACACACATTCAATTACACCCAATAGTATTGCCCTTAATAGGATTGCACCCAGAAGGAGTGCACTCGGTAGAATTGTACCCTTTCCTATGATTGTTGTAGATGTACGGGATGTACGGGATGTACGGGATGTACTGGATGTACTGGATGTACGGGATGTACGGGATGTACGGGATGTACGGGATGTACGGGATGTACGGGATGTACTGGATGTACGGGATGTACGGGATGTACTGGACGTACTGGATGTACGGGATGTACTGGATAAAATTTTGCGCAAATTACCTTTTGAAGCATAGAAAATTGAAATATCAGTGGAAAAGTTTGGAATATTTATTCCTAACACTGTAACGAAAATGCAGTAAAATCGCTGTTCTTTGATAGTCATCCCAAGCGATAATATTATAATCCACATTCCATAAATTGGCATCTACAAGACAACTACAATTTAAAAATACAAAAATTATGAAAATTAAAGTTAACTTACTGCGTTTTTATCAAAGTGTGGTTAATTAAATGCGGTGGTCGAGAATTGGACTCAATGTTTTGCAACCAGTTGAACTGCAGTCTTGTTATATAAAAACCAAGACAATTTTACCCACAGCGTATTGCACACACATTCAATTACACCCAATAGTATTGCCCTTATTAGGATTGCACCCAGAAGGATTGCACTCGGTAGAATTGGACCCTTTCCTATGACTGTAGTAGATGTACGGGATGTACTGGATGTACGGGATGTACTGGATGTATGGGATGTACAGGATGTACGGCATGTTCAGGATGTACAGGATGTACGGGATGTACAGGATGTACTGGATAACATTTTGCGCAAATTACCTTTTGAAGCATAGAAAATTGAAATATCAGTACAAAAGTTTCGAATATTTATTACTAACACTGTAACGAGAATGCAGTACAATCGCCGTTCTTTGATAGTAATGCCAATCGATAAAATTAAAATCCACAGTACATAATTTGGCATTCACAAGGCAACTACAATTTTGGAATAGGAAAATTATGCAAATCAATGTTAACTTACTGCGTTTTTATCAAAGTGTGGTTAATTAAATGTGGTGGTCGTGAATGGCACTGAATGGCTTGCAACCAGTTTAACTGCAGTCATCTTATATAAAACCCAAGGCAATTTCACCCACAGCGTATTGCACACACTTTCAATTACACCCAATAGTATTGCCCTTAATAGGATTGCACCCAGAAGGAGTGCACTCGGTAGAATTAAACCCTTTCCTATGATTGTTGTAGATGTACGGGATGTACGGGATGTACGGGATGTACTGGATGTACTGGATGTACGAGATGTACGGGATGTACTGGATGTACGGGATGCACTGGATGTACGGGATGTACTGGATAAAATTTTGCGCAAATTATCTTTTGAGGCATAGAAAATTGAAATATCAGTGGAAAAGTTTGGAATATTTATTCCTAACACTGTAACGAAAATGCAGTACAATCGCCGTTCTTTTATAGTAATGCCAATCGATAATATTAAAATCCACATTCCATAAATTGGCACCCACAAGACAACTACAATGTCAAAATACAAAAATTATGAAAATTAACGTTAACTTACTGCGTTTTTATCAAAGTGTGGTAAATTAAATGTGGCGATCGAGAATTGCACTCAATGTTTTGCAACCAGTTGAACTGCAGTCTTGTTATATAAAAACCAAGACAATTTCACCCACAGCGTATTGCACACACATTCAATTACATCCAATAGTATTGCCCTTAATGGGATTGCACCCAGAAGGATTGCACTCGGTAGAATTGGACCCTTTCCTATGATTGTAGTAGATGTACGGGATGCACGACATGTACGGCATGCACGTGGTGTACGGAATGCATTGGATGCACGGCAATCAGATTGGATGTACGACATGCACGACTTGTACGGGATGCACGGAATGTACGGCAAGTACGGGATGTACGGCATGAACGACATGTGTCGAATGCACGGAATGTACTGGATGAACGGCATGCACGGAATGCAATCAATGTTCGGAATGCACGTGATGTACGGCATACACGGGATGTACGGCATGTATGACATGTACCGGATGCACGGAATGTACTGCATGCACGACATGTACGCCATGCACGTAGTTTACGGAATGCATTGGATGTACGGCAAGCAGATTGTATGTACGAAATGCACGATTTGTACGGGATGCACGGAATGTACGACAGGCACGTGATATAGTGAATGTACGGCATGTAATGCACTATGCACTCAATGTTCCGCATGCACGCGATGTACGGTATGCACTGGATGTACGGCATGCGCGGGATGTACGACATGAACGACATGTGCCGATTGCACGGAATGTACTAGATGAACGGCATGCACGGAATGCACTCAATGTTTGGAATGCTCGTGATGTACGGCATATACGGGATGTACGGCATGCACGGCATGTACTGAATGTACGGCATACACGTGGTGCACGGAATACACTGGATGTATGATGTGCACAGGCGATGTACGGCATGCACGACATGTATGGCAGGCACGTGATATACGGAATGCACGTGATGTACGGTATGTACGAAATGTACGGCAGGCACGTGATATACGGGATGCACGGCATGCACCACATGTACTGAATGTACGGCATACACGTGGTGCACGGAATACACTGGATGTACGACGTACACAGGGGTTGTACGGCATGCACGACATGTACGGCAGGCACGTGATATACGAAATGCACGTGATGTACGGTATGCACAAAATGTGCGGCAGGCACGTGATATACGGAATGTACGGCATGCACGGAATGCACTGGATGTACGGCATGCGCGGGATGTACGATATACACGACGTGTATATACATCGCGTGCATGCGGAACATTGAGTGCATTACCTACATGCCGTACATTCCCTATATCACGTGCCTGCCGTACATTCCGTGCATCCCGTACAAGTCGTGCATGTCATACATACAATCTGCTTGCCGTACATCCAATGCATTCCGTACACCACGTGCATGGCGTACATGTCGTGCATGCAGTACATTCCGTGCATCCGGTACATGTCGTACATGTCGTACATCCCGTGTATGCCGTACATCACGTGCATTCCGAACATTGAGCGCATTCCGTGCATGCCGTTCATCCAGTACATTCCGTGCATTCGGCACATGTCATTCATGCCTTACATCCCGTGCATGCCGTGCATCCCGTACAAGTCGTGCATGTCGTACACCCAATCTACTTGCCGTACACCCAATCTACTTGCCGTACATTTAATGCATTCCGTACACCACGTGCATGCCCTACATGTCGTGCATCCCGTACATCTACTACAATCATAGGAAAGGGTACAATTCTACCGAGTGCAATCCTTCTGGGTGCAATCCTATTAAGGGCAATACTATTGGGTGTAAATGAATGTGTGTGCAATGCGCTCTGGGCGAAACATCCAGTACATCCAGTACATCCAGTACATCCAGTACATCCAGTACATCCAGTACATCCAGTACATCCAGTACATCCAGTACATCCCGTACATCCCGTACATCTACAACAATCATAGGAAAGGGTACAATTCTACCGAGTGCACTCCTTCTGGGTGCATGCTTCAAAAGGTAATTTGCGCAAAATTTTATCCAGTACATCCCGTACATCCAGTACATCCCGTACATCCCGTACATCCCGTACATCCCGTACATCCAGTACATCCAGTACATCCCGTACATCCCGTACATCCCGTACATCCCGTACATCCCGTACATCCAGTACATCCCGTACATCCCGTACATCCCGTACATCCCGTACATCCCGTACATCCAGTACATCCCGTACATCCAGTACATCCAGTACATCCAGTACATCCAGTACATCCAGTACATCCAGTACATCCAGTACATCCAGTACATCCAGTACATCCAGTACATCCAGTACATCCAGTACATCCCGTACATCCCGTACATCTACAACAATCATAGGAAAGGGTACAATTCTACCGAGTGCACTCCTTCTGGGTGCAATCCTAATAAGGGCAATACTATTGGGTGTAATTGAATGTGTGTGCAATACGCTGTGGGTGAAATTGCCTTGGTTTTTATATAACATGACTGCAATTAAACTGGTTGCAAGCCATTCAGTGCAATTCACGACCACCACATTTAATTAACCACATTGTGATAAAACGCAGAAAGTTAACGTTAATTTTCATAATTTTTGTATTTTGAAATTGTAGTTGCCTTGTGGATGCCAATTTATGGAATGTGGATTTTAATATTATCGCTTGGCATTACAATCAAAGAACAGCAATTTTACTGCATTTTAGTTACAGTATTAGGAATAAATATTCCAAACTTTTCCACTGATATTTCAATTTTCTATGCATCAAAAGGCAATTTGCGCAAAATTTTATCCAGTACATCCCGTACATCCAGTACATCCCGTACATCCCGTACATCCAGTACATCCAGTACATCCAGTACATCCAGTACATCCAGTACATCCAGTACATCCAGTACATCCAGTACATCCAGTACATCCCGTACATCTACAACAATCATAGGAAAGGGTACAATTCTACCGAGTGCACTCCTTCTGGGTGCAATCCTATTAAGGGCAATACTATTGGGTGTAATTGAATGTCTGTGCAATACGCTGTGGGTGAAATTGCCTTGGGTTTTATATAACATGACTGCAATTAAACTGGTTGCAAGCCATTCAGTGCAATTCACGACCACCACATTCAATTAACCACATTGTGATAAAAACGCAGTAAGTTAACGTTAATTTTCATAATTTTTGTATTTTGAAATTGTAGTTGCCTTGTGGATGCCAATTTATGGAATGTGGATTTTAATATTATCGCTTGGCATTACTATCAAAGAACAGCGATTTTACTGAATTTTCGTTACAGTGTTAGGAATAAATATTCCAAACTTTTCCACTGATATTTCAATTTTCTATGCTTCAAAAGGTAATTTGCGCAAAATTTTATGCAGTACATCCCGTACATCCCGTACATCCAGTACATCCCGTACATCCAGTACATCCCGTACATCTACTACAATCATGGGAAAAGGTCCAATTCTACCGAGTGCATTCCTTCTGGGTGCAATCCTAATAAGGGCAATACTATTGGATGTAATTGAATGTGTGTGCAATACGCTGTGGTTAAAATTGTCTTGGTTTTTATATAACAAGACTGCAGTTCAACTGGTTGCAAAACATTGAGAGCAATTCTCGACCACCGCATTTAATTAACCCACACTTTCATAAAAACGCAGTAAGTTAACGTTAATTTTCATAATTTTTGTATTTTGAAATTGTAGTTGCCTTGTGGATGCCAATTTATGGAATGTGGATTTTAATATTATCGCTTGGCATTACTATCAAAGAACAGCGATTTAACTGCATTTTAGTTACAGTATTAGGAATAAATATTCCAAACTTTTTCTCTGATATTTCAATTTTCTATGCTTCAAAAGGCAATTTGCGCAAATTTTATCCATCCAGTACATCCCGTACATCCCGTACATCCAGTACATCCCGTACATCCCGTACATACCCGTACATCCCGTCTGCTCTAAGCGGTGTAATTGAAAAAACAAAATGGAAGACAGTACATGTTCTTCAAACAGAAGTAGTCTTAAAAAAGTGTTTTATACAGGGATTCAAAAGGTTATGATTGATTACGGTACTTGATCAAAATATTTTTTACAAAATTACCATTTATTATGCATCCGCATAGATATAACAGGCATGTCGGAATTTGCACAATTAAATCTTCTTGTACGGCAAAGAGGATCATTCAGGAACATTTTCTAACTTTAATTGATTATTATGGGTGTTGCTAATTATGTGATATCAAATACAGTTTCTGGAGTTGATGCACAATGCATTTCTGTGAATTGCTATTTGAAAGTGATTGTTTAAAGGGACATGTTAATCTATTTTAATAAAGAGCCAAATCCAGGTTGAGCCTAAAAAAATCTTCTTGCTGCCGTACTATTTCTTTTGCAAAGGGAAGTCAAAAAATTGGAAGGGAACAATGATAAACCATATGTGAATCACTTTTAATAGTCGTCCAGCTTTGACTCATTCATTCCAAAGTAAAACATTACGCACAGATGGAACGCTAACAATGTAGAATAGACACTTCCGTTCGCCAGTTAAAATTCTTTGTTGAATCATTTCAGGTTGAAGCTGTTTTAGCATCTGAAAATTTTGGTAGAGATGTTCCTTCTGTTAAAGATCTTTAATCAAAACAAAAACTCATAGAAGTTGACATTGCAGCGCATGAAGATTGTGTACGCCAGCTCACGTCACATGCTGATGTATTGCTTGCTGGTGCCGGAACATCAGATGAAGCAAAAAAAGATGAGATTATTACGAGGTGATTGTTAAAAATATGATATGTCAATTGAAGAATTTATTAGTGTTATAATAAAGGAAAATTATTCAACATTTTTCATACATATTCCCAATAAGAGAGAGATTTTATTAATAATTTTACTGTCCACATCCAGCAGTTTATTTGTACTTCATTGCGACGTCAACTTGTCACTTTGAATTCAGATAAGTGGTATAGGGATTAATTTTTGCCTGTTGATAAGTTTTTTGTATGGACGCCGGCATCTGGAATAAAGGTATTCCATTCATTCAAAAATTGGTCCGAATTTGTTGCTAACAAGATAAGAGTAGGAATACATAGCAATGAAAATTCAAAAGAAAATCAATTTTGGAGCAAATTTGCATAATATAATTTTTTTATATAGGAAACATTTGATGCTGATTCGTCTGCTTTGAACAAGAAGGAATAGTGAATATATCTGCTTGAATATATCTTCTGACATGATGTTCTAATGAAGTGATTTGTACTTTTTTGCATATACGTAGGTGTGGTTCACCCATAGACCTCTAAGGGGTTATTCTGGAAGGCTGTCATAAAATAAATTCTCACAAATGGTATTGCTTATTTCCTTCATGAATATTGAGTCTCTATGGCATGACCAGAAACAGATGACACCCATTCAAAATTAAATACCTATAATAATAATAAAGTAGATGTCTGTTAATCTGGCATTCATTAGTTCGGCTCATTTTATTGTCTGTAATCCACTTCTATACCTCCAAAGATCAGTATCAATGCATTTTCTGTAGTATATTTATGTTTCAAGCACGGTGCTTGGTTGCCTAACTACAACCAACATTGGGCCATTTCTATGTGTAATGTTTCCATTGGTCAGGTACATCCTACACTGCCAAATTTGTTAAGTTTAGATTATTTAGAAAGGTATTTCAGACACTTTAATGCTCAGTTAATCAAAAGGGTGGCGTCAATTAATTTTGGGTCTTTTTGAAATATCAAGGTAATTTGCTGAGTTTAGATTCTTTAGGAGGATATTTCATTTCACAATTGTGAAATTTTGAAAGTTCCGTGCTCTGTTAATTTGAAGGGACAGGTGGATATAATATTTTTCGAATTGTATTTTTTTTTTTTTACAAAGTTGGCTAAATGTTATGGTCAGTAAGATCGAGGCATCATAAGTTAAGGCTCTTGTGTTTTCGCTCCCAGAAATGACCATCATACTGATATAGTATGTTATCTATCAAAAAATGATGAAGCATGGGCGCATAATCGGTGAACAACACACATGAGATTTATTTCACTGGAATCTTTCCACGATTTTTTTTCTTACCATTCAGCGTTGATCAGTGGAAAATACATTCATCGGTGCCAAATATGAGATTGGGAAGGATATTATTTACTGAAAACATACCCAACCCACGTGTCACATAATATAAATAATTGATAATTGGTCCCATTTGCGAGTTGTCTTCATCAGAGACATTTTCGGCGGGGTTGAAAAGGAAAAACTCTTGTTTTAAAATAATCCTAACCGGAATCATGAAAATTCCCTCAGTGGATCGTGCATGGTAGAGGTCTGCTTTGATAGGTATATACAAATTCATCTTTGTTCGAGCATGAGTGCAATCAATAATTTTTTCATCTCTGCCTTCTACAATCTCGCTTCCATGTTTTTTCGTGCCAGACAGATACCATGTTATCAATTATCGGTGCTGATAGACAGATATAGAGTCACTTCTCTCATTAACAAAGACGAGGCTTAATAAAACATGTTCTGTTTTGAAATTGCTCTGACAATCTTTTAAACAGAATATTTTCCAATTTTTATTTTTTGTATAGCCATTTCTTATAGTTGATCACCCTGTCCAAGGCCGTGTAACAGTGGCCACTTATAGACTGACGGGGTTACAATTGTTGGATAGATATCTTTTCCTGTTCGCCAGACTCGCCGGGACTCGAACCCGAGATTTTCAACCTGCGATGCCAACATGTTTAACCACTAGGCCATCACGCCCACGGAATTTCCAGCAGTACTACGGTATTAAATTTTTTCTTTGATCATGTTAGATACTGGACTGTTCAAAAATGGTTTTTGATATCTGATTTTTTGACTTACATTTACAAAGGAAATATTTCAATTTTTGACGTTGTCGTTAATTTGTTCTGATGCAAGTAGCAAGTTTTTAAATCTCAATTGTTAATATTTACTATAAGTTGGGAAGCTCTGATGTCGACATCTGCCAAACACAAGAATTTGCTCTTGGATTCTCAACGACTCTTAGAGGAGTTGATGATTTATTCCGTAAATTTGCAAAGCAAGCTTCTCTATTTAACTTATGGTTTGAAAATGTCGAAGAAGACTTGACCGATCCAGTTTGATTTAATTACATACAGGAAATTGAGAAAGGTTATTTTTCTCAGATGTACTAAGATGATGATAGAAATTAATGAATACTCTAGTTGTATTGTGAATTTGACTTTGTTCCAACTTGAGACATAATTTCTCTGATTTCATGGGCTCTTGAATTTTTTGTCAAGTCATAATTTTCAAAATTACTAGCCTCCCCAATTTCTCCCATAGTATTCATAAAATTGGCACCCCCAAAAGGAATTTTATTTCTGTTTTAGCAAAGCCTTTTTTATTTTCGTGTTCGCAATCTTTAGCCGATCGAAACGCGATGGGCAATGAGCAAAAAAATTTGGCACCAAACTAAACTTCAGTCTTCCTATTATCAAAAGAAAAAGTGAAAATTTATGGCTATTTTTCTTATTTTTGTATTTTTGGGAAAATGATCTTTAAAAATAGACCTCTGTGAACTTAAAAATTGCTAATTCATGTATAATGGAACTCTCTTTCTTCAATACCGTACCATTCATTCTGGTAGTATTTGATGATTGGTTGTGAAATTCTACAGCCAAGGATATCTTTGCAATGAAGAATCTGTTTAAGGTTTAAAATCTATTATTTTTGGAAGAGAATTTTTAATTTCTGGCTGTTTTTGATCTGATAGCAAATTATTTGATTCGATTTTGATTAGATTTGTTAAAATTATTTAATTTTGGCCCTTGCTCCAACTTATCTCGAGTAGAAAAATATTTTATTTTTTTCAGGCATGAGTCCCAAATGATGTCAGTTACAGCTAAAACTTGTGAGTGTTACAAGAAATGTTGCGGAAATGACTACAACTTTGCAATCTATTATGTGTCACTTTTTGGGAAAGAGATTCTGAATTCCAAATTATACATATCCTAGGTGGAATCCTACAGTTGCATCATCTTCTGCTTAAGCTAATTGTGTATATGTGCACAGTATCGAAACACTCTATTTCTGGTATTCACAGATCCTACAAAGATTTAAGGAAAATGTCGCAGCATGATATAGATTGGGCAAATAATAAATAGTAAAATTTTAGCTCCAGAAAAGCAATTTTATATTAAATATTGATATAATACCTATTGTCACAAATTTTGTATTTTGCAGCTGATATAGATTTCACAGGGTAAAAAAGGAACATATGTTTTCCAAATTTAGGTACTAGTTAAATATTGTTTCGTAAGAATAAGAAAGATACTGTTTTTCATCCCAATGATGAATTTAGATTATTCAATAAATAGTCAAAAAATCTTTCTGAATGCATTTGAAATAGCAAAATATTTGGCATTTACCATACCTGCTTAGAGGTTTATTGTCCAAAAACATTGAAAAAAAGGAATCGAGGTTAACTCTGGAACAAAAATTGATGCACCTACTGGATCCTAAAACAAATTATCATATTACTTGTTATTTCTATGACAATTGGCACAAGCTAATACTAGAATTTCACAAATGAGAATGACATCATATAAATTGTATCAATTGAAAGAATGAGAAAAAAACAGATTTCAGGAGCTCAATCAATATTAACACCAATGTAGGTTGTGAAGGGTAGATATGACAGAAAATTATTTTTTCCTTTGATAATGGGGAGACTGAAGACCACTTTAGGGATTTTTATAGCAGAAATGGATTCCTTTGAATTTAATGGAATGCCCTGATTATGATCTCATTCAGCACTAATTATACCCGCATCTATGAAATCACCCTTTTCTTGGTGTGACGTTTGATGATTTGTAAAGGTCTATATCAAATTACATATTAGTTAAATAGCAATAGTCTAGATCAATTCGATAAAAAATATTTTTGATCATATGAGCTAATTTCCAAGCAGAATCAATTCAAAAAAATCTCTGGATACTGCGAAGCAAGAACTGAATAGTTCACAAGATCTCAATAAGGAATTATCTGAGTTGACTGGAACCAGTACTCCTGCCAACCCAAGAAAGATGTCTAGTGACTTGCAACAGAACGAGACGCTGATTCAGAATGAGAAAGATTGAGACAAGAAGAGAATGAATTTTATAGAAAAAGCTAATGATTTCCACAAATGGCTCACTGAGACAAGGCGAGAGATTCCTTTTCAATTTCCACTAAAGTCAGATATGAATTACACTAGAGTGGTAGTATCCACCAGTGGATGTCACGTTAGATGATTTTTTAAATTTTTTATTCTGAAAAATTACTCAAACACGTACCAATGTGCTTAACCGCACCTAGTTGATTTTTTCAGATCTAATGCTAAAATCGTTAATTTTTTTTCGTATAATATATATATGTTGTATAACTGGATCTTTCCGTTTGAAATGAGCCTTGTGTAACCAACTTTTTCAGTCCAATTAGAAATATTTTGTTTAAATTGATCACGCCACCATTATTATTCTATACTGATATTTTAATACAGAAAATTATTGTTGGCTCTTATAATATTTAGCACATATTTGAGGCCATGGACGAAGGATCTTTTTGCACTTGGATGAACTGAAAAATCAAATTAGTTTAGAATGCACAGAAATTTTGCCATAATTTTTACATAATAGCTTCGTGCAGTTGCACAGAAAATTGAACTTTTGGCAAACAAAAATTAGGTACTAAATACAACATTTTGGGAATGAGGTTGTACTACCCAAAATACAACATTTTCTTCAAGTACACAAGATGAGAAGCAAATTTTGTTTGCTACAATTATGACCAACGTAATTTATATTTAAGCATGTATATTTGTGGTGTAACAAGGGTGGGAAGTTTCTGGGAATTTTAAAGGGCCCGGGAATGTTGAAAATATTGTGAATTTTTATATAATTGCTTTTTTAGAGCTCAGTTACCCTAAAAGATATTTAAACTTCCTTTTTATGTTACCTCCCTATATAATTCAACAAATCAACTCAAGTTGATATCAATGAAGTCGTTATCACTTTGTCTGGATCTGATCTTATGGATGCAAGTGAATGGTTGCGAACCCAATGGAAATCTCCTCCAAATATACTTGAACCTCAACGATTTTTTCAGAAGTAAATTACTTCACATGAAAATTCCCTTCTTAATTGATATCAACTTGAATTGATTCGTCGTTTAACTTGTGATAAAGTTATCGGGGACTTGTTCAAGGATGACCAACTATTCATATTCACAGTTTAAATCTAAAATTGCTGTCCAATTATGAAATTTTATTATATAAGCAACATATAAAGATAGTTTAAATATTTTTTAGGGCGATTGTAATCTGAAAAAGCAATTATACAACAATTCATAATTTTTCGGGGCCCTTGAAAATTCCCAGAAACTTCTCGGATAACTTTCCAAAATTTTCGAAAACTTTCCAACCCTAGATGTGTAATGTTATCCATATCTTCTTATACATCTAGTATATTTATTTTGTGTTATCTCCTGCCCTGCATTTTCCACTCTTCTTTTGACATTTTCACTCTCATAATTATTCCCCTACTGGGCCAATGCGATAATCTCATCGGCCTGCTTTGTATGCCTAGCACTGTTTTTTTACTTGCAAAGAATTTTTTCATGTGAATTTGCATTGGTATACATGGGTTATGCTACTACAAGATGTAGTACCAACAACTGCACTTGAGCAGGAAACATCCCACATAGAACTGAACTACTATGGTAAAGTGCAGTGAGTGGTATCTGCCTTTGGCGATGGTAAAACCATCTACCACTTTTCGATTGCATCTTTCATCGCGCTGGAAGTACGTTGGGGCTATTCTCAAGCCTGACCTATGAAGCTGATTTGATTTCCTATAACACAATTCTATGATTTTTAGAGCAAGTTTGGTTGAAGAGCCTGGTGAATTGGAATCACCACTCGAAGCAACGAAAAAGAGATCACTGGAAGTCAAAAAAAATTTGAAGGTAATCCTGAATGCCAAACTTTCAGTTTAGTGATGAGTAATTGAAATAGTTATCCAAGATTGAATGGAAGTTTGGAATGTTGATTTGACTCAAATAAATATCACTATAATCAAATAAATACTTATGACAATTAGGATGAAAGTTTCGAATATTTTTTTTCAAGCAAATTGCAAACAATTTTGAATCGAATCTTTTTGAATATTTTTCTATTTGAAAAAAAAGTAATTTTCAACTGTTTCAAGATGCTCTATTACTGTACAAAATGAAAAATACATTTGTAGTTCAAATTGCTGTGAACATGAACCAAAAACTGTTACAAGTGGGCACAGCGAGATCATAAAAATCTATAAAAAGCCAAAAAATGGTAAATTCTTTGGTTTCAGTGTCTGACAACATTCTGAATCTTACATCTCTAATGCAAATAGTATTTATTTCTTTTAAGTACCTATCAACTTCAATTACAAATTTCTGCACATCAAAACAAAAAATGTTGAGATATTCAGAATAGTGAAAAACATTAATTTAAGTCTAAAACTTGTGAATTCATTGAACGCACAAATGAAAACGTTGTTAAGCTATTCATGCTAAGTGTAGTCTCATATTAAGTCTAACAATTTAAACATTTCATTACTCCACACCATGTAAAATTTTACTGCTGTCCTTAATAACCTGTACTGCTAAAGAATTTAAAAAACTTAACAGCAAATGGACTTACTGGTATGAAAACTGATGAATAGAAAATCAACATACATCAGCACTTTGCTTTTGATTTCCATTACTTAAATATGATGCTTGCATCGATAATTAGCTTTATTATTGATGATGAAAGTTAATAGTGTATTACATCACATTTCCACACATCAGTCTTAGCTGTATTTAATTTTTCAACATTATAGTTTTTTCTTATTGTTCAAATATTATAACGTGATGACATTGAACCTACATCGATGGATTGTCTTGATGAGACAGGACCGTAAAAAGTTTTGCCGACAAATTCATTCAGATAGAATTGTTTAATTTTACATTTCAGTCTGAACTAGATGAAGTTGAACAGATCTGAGCAAATTTAGAGAAAACATTAATTCTTGACAATAGGCATACTGAATATTCTACCCTTGGTCTCGCTCAACAGTGAGATCAACTTGGAAGGAGAATACAACATAATTTGGAACAGCAAATTCAAGCAGATGTGTGTGCTTGGTTGCTTTGTAAATATTACCAAGCAATATACGAGAAAAGGTACACATGCATTAGCAACGAGCCATTAGGGAAGGGCCCGGGATTCAGAATTAAATCCTCGAACCCTGAAAGACTTTCATGTTTCTAGAAAACACTTAGTCTTTAAAAGCTCATATTTCCATAATCGCAAAATATAGGTTGATTTCAAAATTTGCACAGAAACTCTTAAAAAAAATATGTGAATATAATTTGTTGTCCAAATGTTGTGATTAAAAGCGATAAAATCGTAAAATATCAGGCCCCTAACTCATGTCTGGAAGCTGCATTTATTTAGGTCATAGGTCATCATGTTGTCGAGCTGTTTGTGAGTCTTCCATCTTTAACAGGATAAAAATGTTGTTCTATCAGGTGATTTGGCAAATCTGTGATTAGAACAATTGAATTTGTAGCATAACAAAGCATAAACCGCACTATGATACATCTTATTCTAAAGAACACTGAATGCATAAAAATATTTTTTGCTATCGTCCAATATGACAGTAGGCTCATGTTTATAGAGTGAAGTAATGTTTCAATAAATATAATATAAAATTTAGGAGTCCAAACAATGGAAATACAACTGAATCTGTATCTTTTTAAATCTATTTTTTCATCATGATTGAGCATTAATTTTTTTCAATGTTTAAATGGAATATCAATTTTCCTGTGTCCAAACTTCCTCTTTGCACATTATCCCCTCAACGTAGTAGGCGAATTGTCTTTGTGTATTGAATTTACTTATTTATCTCTTGGTCATCTGTCTGTATAATTTACTGACAGGAAACTGGTGCAGAGTTTGTAAGAGAAATAGATCCGATTGAGGAAATAGAGAAAAGAATACGAGTTCGTAATGAAATAATGAAATTAATGTGAATAATTTATTATCGTGTGACCTGTTTAGGTACGAACAACAAGAAGTTTTTAGTTGAATGATTGACAAATTAAGCGTATTAATGGCTCTCGAGTTACCTGTTACACTAGCATTCTGCTTAAAGTCTGTTGAAAAATGAATGAAGAATGATCTTGCAGTATTAATGGCTCTCGTGTTACCTAATACACTAGCAGCTGCTTAACAGTTAATTGATCAGGTAATTTTTTGCATTCCCTATTTAATCATTCAGATTTACGAGTTAGTTAAGGCCATCCTGTCCGTGTGGCAGTATTTATTGCTTGCATAGTAGGTATGAGGCCTAAATGGTTGCAGATGGATGCAATATTGCACCTAGTAGAGACTAAAAACATGCCTCCAGATCACTTACACCGGCTTATAAGTCACATCTGAATTTTGGTTATACCATGAAACAGCAACCCACCCACATTTACTAGATAGACATAGACCTAGTTTATTTCGACACAAAAGGCGATACAAATAAAGATATAACATTACAGAGTTATCAAGAAAGCAAACAAAACCTAAAAGAAAGTTTAAAATCGTGCCACAGGATAAGTTTCAAAAAAACATTAGAAGAAAGTAACACGCGTTTGCTTACTTCAAAGATATCTGGGGGCTAATTGGGGATTTTTTCTAATTTGGTCGTGCCTCGCACATCTCTTTGAACTGGCACAATAGCATGCATTTTTGAAACAGAAAATAGCGTAACATTCTGCTAATACAGACATTTTGTCAGTGGTTTATCAGCACAAAAAAATTATTATATCAAGTTGCCCAGCTCTAATACAGGTGAATATGTTAAGGATCTAGCTAAAATCATTTTATTACAAGTTTCAATATTTCAACAGTTTAGGAAAATCCAGAACATGTTGAAATCATAAAAAATTTAAACCACTTGAAAGAAAAGCAAAAAAAGACTACAGGAAGCAAAGTCTGAAAGAAGATCACATTTCAAAGATACTTGAGCTTTCTTGCAATTCAATTGGAAGGTGATTACTTGCTTATATTTTGTGTTTGGTGTTTTTGAATCGAAGAACGGCTGATTTCTAGAGCCTTTTATGTCAAGATCGAATATCACCCCCCTTCCTTGATTTTAATATTCATATATATTACGAATACAATTTTGAAAGGTTATTCTTGCTAAATAGTCGTGAAAGTATGAAATCCATATGTAGGGGTACAAAAATGTGTATTGAACATAATAAACTACCTCCACTGTCCACATGCAGCAGTTTATTTGTACTTTGTTGCGACGTCAACTTATCACTTTCAATTCAGATAAGTGGTATTGGAATTAATTTTGGTCTGTTGATAACTTTTTTGTATGGACGGCGGCATCTGGAATGAAGGTATTCCATTCATGGAATAAAAATTGGTCTGAATTTGTTGATAACAAGATAAGAGTAGGAATACACAGCAATGAAAATTCTGGCAAAGAAATCAATTTTGGAGCAAATTTGCCTAATATACATTATTTCATCACTAGATTGACTGAACAATTTTGGTTTTCTTGGGTAATTTTTCCTGTTAGGATAAATATTTCAAATTTACTATGTTATTTTTCACACCAAGTTTTGCTTTGAACAAAAATAAAATAATATTCTTATATACAGGGTGCCACAAATTTTGCGGTTGTATAGGAACCCAGAGCATTTTGTACTGCTGATACAGTTAACAGATTTTACATGTTCATATTTTAGTTGCACAATAAATTAGTGCAAAATACATATTAAAAACCCCCTGATTATCAATCATGTTTGATCATTTTCTCATTGCTAATATTAGTATCATGGTCAGTTCTGATATCCGTCATACAAGAAAGAGCCTTAATAAATGATGATGCTCCAATCATGCATAATTTGCAGACTTCACAATAAGTGAGTATGTTTTTGTTTCAGGCAACACAAATCGTCCGTCCCGATGGTCGGGTTTATTTGATGCCGAATAACAGTACATAACCGAATTGTCTGTCAAATTTTCTTCATTTTTCTTTATTTTTAAAATCGCTATGATACCAAACATAACTAGGTTTTGGGAAAAACGTTTTGGATATTTGAATGTATCACACTCTCCATTTTCACGCCTGGGAAATCTATATACCACTTCTTGAGTACGATATATTCTAAACGTTGAACCACAGATATGACTGGCATGATTACTATCGGTTAGCAAGATCAGTTCTGGAATTTTACAAAATGAAGAATATATTCCCATATTCATCGTCGGCTCAATTCTCTTAAAAATATTCTGGGGATTATCTCGTACATTTACGGCACTTCATCGAAATATGCCAAAAGCATATCAGTTTCTCAACATGCAATCATGCTCGAATATGCCTTAAATCGAAGATCACATAAGGCACATCGGAAACTGAGAACATGGCTACTAATCCAGATCAAGCAACAGCTGTACCGTTGTTTCAAATTTTCTCTGAACCTCGTGACATGACACCCGAAGAAACTGTCAAAACTGCTATAAATTCAACTATACGCCTTTGACAGTAACAGCTCATTCAAACGCCTCATTCAAACAGAAATCCCAACAATATTGTCTCAAAAATGTGGTAAAATTAAAGTTGTGCCACATCCTGGAAAGCATGCTTGAACATCATAAGGACGGACTTTATGGACTGTGATCTAAAAATAACATTATGTTATCACGCAAACGTCACGTAAAAGCAAGTCTGAACCGGGTATTTTCCCAAATTCTGTATTCATTTCAATTTGGTTGTTTTACTGACTAATTAAAAAAAAATAGCAGACTTTATTTTCAACTCTGGTATCGCTTATTTACAATTGTTTTATGCATTAATCAGTTATACCCATTTTTCAGTTGTTTTTTTCTGTTTAACGCTGTATGTGCTACGTCGTTTAGTGACCGTTGCTTTATATACAAACCCTGTATGATTAAAACTACACTCCAAGCTGGGAAACCATTCAATTTTTAGGCTGAGGCAATGCATTTACTTAGCTAATCTCAAATTAAACTGACAGAATTTCAGTTACCTTGATACTCAGAAACCTGAATAAATTGGATTCTACCAGAAGAAATTTTAACGAAAGGACTATAATTCATTATTTATTTTCTTTTAGAATAATAAAATTGAAGGGAAAAATATTAGTAATGTCATGTAGTATCAGTTTAGATGATTGAAACTATTTTCTTCATCCAAAGAAAGTAGTGCCAACGTTTTGGATACCCCAAAACGACATTCTATTGCTATTATTCAAATACTAAAACGAGATTACGACTTTGACAATAACTTGAAAAAATATATTTATAAATTCTATTTTTATTTGCCTTCATTTTTTTGCGTGTGTATTTTTTCAGACTTCCTATGACCAACACATTTGTACCTAGAATTACTGTAGCCAAAGGCAACTGCACTCTAAGTGGACAACATTAGCCCTTAATGATGGTCGCGATATCATTATCAAGCATGATCCATTAGACGATTCACTTAAATATTTCTCGTGCGACACTATAGCAATTCTCATGATCACACAACGATATGACATGAATTTTTAGGATTACAACTTCCTGTTGAATATGTCTCGCGTTTATTCAGTTTATATATTTTTGTGGAAAAAGAAATCCGCTTGATCTTATAACATTGTCTGTAATCATCGAATATACTGTTGCGTGGAAACCGTCTATGTCTAGCGATAATAGTTCGTAGGGACACGTCGAACAGTCAACCTTCTTCTAGAATTAGGAGTCAGAATAGGAGGACAAGGATATTTTCAAATCCTCTCCCTCTTACAAATGCTACGCAACGAGCACATCTGATCGACTGGTTAATCGGTAAAAGCGTTAGGAATACGCTTCGAGCTAAGCATCTCTTATCGCCATGAAGCAGGTTCGAATCTCGTGAGGGATGATGATTATATATACGAGTGGTCTGCTGGACACCTCGTCGGTGCACGGTGGTTCACGCAAGAGCTGCTTGCGGCTTCCTCCACCAACCATGCACAGGAAAATTGAGGAATACGATAACCCAGAAAACCTTTCACCCCGATCCGGAACTGGTATTTGCACGAGAAGTCGTAGCTTGCCATATGGTTTAGCTGTATTCTCAGCTTTCCTCTCCCGCAGTATAAAAATGATATCCTACCATATTGTGACGTAACAGTCGTGAATTTAGGCGCAAAAATATGTTCGGGAGATTTCTTTTCTCGTTATCGTCGGCTGCGCTATTTTTGCTTTGTAGTAGTTTCCAGGGTTTGTTTATCCTTCGACATCGATCATTCAATGGATTCTGCAACGAACAAAATAAATGAGAATGTAAGAAAAAGGTTCCCTCCAGACGTAGTACGTGAACTTAAAGGTATCGTAATTTTTAAGCTGTTGTAACTTCGTTCTAAGATAGATAGATTTTATTTCGATTCATCCGTTGACATAAAACACATCAAATACAAAAGGCGGAAAACCAGGAAAAAGTTACTAAGTTCGAATCGTTAAAACGAGCTCAATTACCCAAAGAAGTGAGATTAATGCAAAAAAACAATAATAAAAACACGAATATCGTTATAAAATAAATGCAAATATTCGGGCATTATTTTAAGAGTGCAGCAAATTGGATGACTCAAGCGAAAACATTAAAATCACGAACAACGCTTTATTATTATATAGGCAATTATTCGGGCGCCATAAAAAGCCTTGTGAATTGGTGAAATAGCTTGCAAAACAGTAAATATAAACAAAAACAATACTAGGATACGGACATCGGGTGGGCAAAACCCCAGCTTTCTGCAGAAATTATAAAAAAAATCAATCTGCGAGTGTCCAGTGTTCAATTGAGCTCCATCGCTGAAGATGTACGGTAATTATTGAATTACGGGTGAATTGTTTCAAAACAGGGTTTCCCATCGGATGCAAGCAACTTCATAAAAATAGTCCAGATACATCTCAAAGTATTAATTGTCATACACAGATCCACCGCCGCCATTGCTGTTTACTTTTTGTCCTTCCAATCTAGGAGATTAAAAACTATGGCAATGGCTATGAAACTGTCTCTTCGAAAGGCTGCTTAAAAACATTGAGAGCGTTATAGTGGTGAATAATAGCTATCTTTGCTTATATAACAGCGAATAATGACTTTTGCAGTGTGTAGCTTCCTGTCTGTGTGCGTACCATGAAGTAAGTGTCTTGCTGGGGAGTCCAGTAATTAGCAGAATATTTTGGATTTCATTTTTATCCTGCGGGAGAGGAAAGGCTTCCATTCCAAATACTGAATACCGCTTAACCATATAAGGCACCTTGATGCGCGTCACGACGTGCCATATTGGTAACTTATATCTCATGGTATTTCTGCCTTTTACTGAAAACATTATATAGCGTATTTTGAACTAATACTTAAAAATAGTATGCGTATGAAAGGATTTAAATTCATAGTCAGATCCAAGGGCATAATGGTTGAAGCTAAGTCACGTTAGACGCATTTCTTGAAAGAGGTGTTGCTTTGTAACCCCTTGATGAGGGGTTACTTTTTAAGCAAAAGACAGGGTTTAGTTATTATTATGCACAATACCGCGAAAATTATTAAATAGAAAAGTTCTCCCGAAATTCATTGACATTCGAAGTTCGCCGGGCCATTTTTGTAAAATTCGGGAACCTGCAATCCATAATCGTATTTGCGATTGTAGGTGACGGAACAAGCTATATGTGGCGATTCAGAAGTCGTTTCAAATCTTAAAAATGCACATGGAATTTTCAGTGCCAGCTGAACGCTTTAAATCCAGCACAAAATTAACTATGGAATTCACTAACGTTGAAGCTTTATGAGCTTTTGTTCAAATAAAATAGGCTAAAAGATATTTTCTGAAATTTATCAAAATAAACCAACGATGAAAAAGTGCGATAGTATTGTGTTTCAGTATCTGAAAACTTTAAAAACGCTACAGAGCATACCAACTCGTTGCTAATCTGTTGGCCCTTTCACAGTATCAAGTTTTTTGCTGCCCGGTATGTAGTCCCGGCACCAGCGTTAAGTCGTACATTTAACTTTGGCATATTATACATATGAGAGAATTGGAGCGGGATGACGAATTCAAAAAATACAAATTTGGAGTGAGAAAGTCTGTGTTTAAGTTCTTGAAGGGTACAGTTCAATCATTAAACAATGAAATCTCAGAAGAAGAGTCAGTAGAGACATTTTTATAGTTTGCAAAAAAATTTTCCCCGACTTATTAGTTAGGTGTCTTGTTTGCTTCCCTGCTGTCTTTCGAGAATTTATAATCTCAATTGCCGCATTTGTCATTGCGTGGCAGAAAGTCTGATATATGTCCGAAAAAAATTGAAGAAAACGCTTCACATCAGAAGGATTGTATTTCATTTTACTCATACGGCAAACCTCTCTCTGCGTCATGTCTCCCAAGTGCGGACACTTCGGCCGATTAGTCGACAGTCAATCAGCCATTCTAACTTAAAGATCAACATTAATCAGAAAAAAGATAGGCTAACATAAATACGGCACTGCAATTCTAGTTCTAATGACAAAGTTTCAGACAGCTAATAGCAGTCTTAGTTTACTCTCCAAATGAACTAAACGACAGCATCTCTAGTGCCTGGTCAGAACCATGTGAAATTGAGGAATTTTTGGAGGTTCGATCATCAGCAAGAGCTACACCCAACCGAAGTCTCGACTTTTTCCAAATTTAGTGTCTCCCCTCTAAGACCAATAAATAAAAATGCCAAACTTAAAGAATACCCTGGTGAGATAAAGTCACCGTGTCCTCTCAATCAATGCTTGCGAGAGTTCCTGCTATCACCTGGTAAAGTATTTTTGCAAAGCTGACCGTTATTTTTGGCTGTAGTGTGGGAATATCAAATCTTTCAATGTTGTAAAAAAAGAACCCTATGGAAGAACCCTACCCTATAGATATTGGTAAAAAAATTCGATTCTTTTATTTTTTTGTTTCCTTTGATGAATGGTTGGAGAATGCAGATACTTATCATCAAATCTTGTTAGATCAGCCACAGCAATGTTTTGCTCTTGAGCTCTTCTTGGCCCTTTTCACTCGCACTAAATTTGGTGTTTTCAATGATTTAACTTTCCGACACATTTGATATCGTAAAATTGTGTATCCTAGAATGTATAATTTCGGTTCTCAGTTATTCTGCGTTGACACTTAAATGTAGCAAAATCCTAATATATGTCAAGTAAAATTTGATACACCACGCCAGTAAATAGCCAAGACTCCCCATTCCTAAGCAGACAACAGAACCACAACCTCTTCGAGGTCCAGTCCAGACTGACGTTTATTAAACAATCAACAACAAGCACATGGTGCGATGGACACGTCACAATTAACCGTGTTATAAACAACACAACAAACGTTGCCAAAATTAACAACACAAAACACTGGCGCAGGGGAAGGTAGGGTAATGTGGGACGCAAAACTTTTGTCTTAGCAAGGGCAATTTTAGTATGAAATGCACGACTAATTACTCCAACCATTCTGAGCAGCTGGCCCTTCGCAGACGTTTCAACAAATATATAAGCATGTTTAAAAAAAATTTCCAAATAGTCCCCTTTTGTCATTGTATTTAGACAAAACGGGACAACTGTTGAATGTCAACTGAATACATCTAGTTTTGGCCTCTCCGTCTACAGCTTATTTTAAGGGATGCAACCATAACCTCACTGTACGAGTATCTCTGGATTCCAATGGATTGAAATCTATTTAGTTATGAATAGATATCCTCTGCAAACAGTATACACATCCTTTATCACGCAACAAAATTTTGCATAGATCTTAACATTTGACAGCATTTTTCTCGCAGTCATTTACGCTGCGGATCTCTAAACAGTTTTTCAGATCAGATTTTATCACATTAGTACTTTTTTAAGTAGTACCGTACTTCAGCAGAATTTCTGAGACGCTCTTAAACAAAACATGGTCTTAACAAAAGTTTACTTTGAGCAAACTTTTGACAAAATAAGTCATATGAGTGCTTTTTTTTTTGTTGAGAAGGCAAACTAAAATTTCAGTCAATTGCATTACCTTTAAATAAATGACGGTAAAACAGAACAAATAACCAATGGAAAACAGTATATAACACCAAGCTTCCAAACATACCGAACATATAACGGAAAAATATCAGTTTATAAAGCATTCA
Organism: Styela plicata; assembly: GCA_963675895.2. NCBI lineage: Eukaryota > Metazoa > Chordata > Ascidiacea > Stolidobranchia > Styelidae > Styela > Styela plicata. Next base: position 2,821,413 of record CAVMBJ020000001.1, read on the forward strand.
ACAATACTGGACCAGTACATTTCGTATCTTCGAGTCCTAAACCCTAATGTGCTTTGTAACGAACGGTTTAAGGAACTCATTAAAAATAAAAACAAAAAAACTGAGCCCAAGATTCAATTTTTCGTGCAGAGATATCAGAAGCAATGAAAAAAATATTTCAGAAAGTGTTTTGCAATATACAATCATTCCAATACTATCATTCATTGGCAAATATCACAAACAAAATCCCCGCAGCCGACATAGTCAGAGTAATCTTCATGGCTCCAATTACTGCACTGAGCATTGTATCCAGTCTTCACGAGGCGATGTAACGTATTTTTCACCACATATTATGCAGTTAAAATCTCTAGGTTATGCTGCACATTTAGAGCAAGAAGTTTTGTTCTGTTGTTTTCGTGTTCTTCCCGCTATAGCTTCGGTCAGTGACGTTTTGTAAAGCGAACTAGTGAGAATTTCCGCCTTCTTTGTCTTATGTTTTTTGCCGCTGTTTTAGCCATTGGTAAAGGTGAAGCATCAGCAACAGCAATACGCTCTGAAATAACTGAATGTGTTGGAGTATTTGATGGTGTTGCATCGTGAAATTTCTTCATTACGTTGTTCTTTTGTTCTGCGCGGATGAAAAGGTTGGTTCCAGTGCCGGTGAGACGGTATGAGAATTAGAACTTTCTGTACTCATCTCAGGTACATCTAATTCTGTGACAGAGGAAGGTGCAAAGTCAGCATCTCCAAATACGTGGTGATTGAATGGCCATATTCCTGCAGAACGGAATCCACTGATTGCATTTTGAACCGTAGCAGCTCGCGAATACGCACCACAAAACAATTCACGTATGAGATTGTCATTCACACGTTGTCCGGGAGACCGGGGAAGCCACTTGTCAACTTTTTGATTGTAATATATTTTTAGTGGACAAAAAAGTCATGTCCAGTGGTTGCTAGCAATGAGACGTGTGTGGTGGAATTGAGAGCATGACGATACCATTATCTCTAGCGAAATCTATAGCAGGAAGAGACAGGTGACTACTGTGTTTGTCCAGAATAAGGAACACTTTTCTTGATGCAGAGCATTGAGAATGCGTTTTAACATCCTCGAGCCATTCCAAAAAAATTGCAGAATCTATCCACCCTGATGAATTAGCATATCCAACAGAACCAGGTGAGGAGTTATTTATCAATATGATGACCATTCGCTCTCGCGGATAAATGAAAGTTGGTGATAAAAAACTTCCAACGGCAGTCATTGCGTTTATAGCTGTGACATTTTCCCTCTCTTGACACTTGGTTCTCTTTCAACTTGCTTCGTTCCTTTACAAGAAATAATTATTCGTGGCGTTTGTACCCTAGAAATAAATACTGGTTTCGTCCATGTTGCATACGTGCTCAGCACTGAATTCACCTTTTCTGATAGCATCCCTCAGCTTGTCAAAAAATCTTTCAATATGTACCCAGTTAAAACCTGTCGCTCTAAAAAGACTTGTATTTTCTGGTTGTCGAAGCGAAAGATCGGAATTCCGCCGAAAAAACACCCAGCCAATCTTTCCCTGCCTTTTTGTTTTCTGGTTGAAACGATTCTCAATATTTTTCTTTTATGAAACTTTTCCTAGCATGCTAACCTTGTTATTGACATGTCTTTCTAACGTGAATCTTGGTATGACATACGATCGGACGCTTCTCTTACGCAAAGTTTTTTTCACTTCGGACGTCAGCTATTGCTCGACCCATGTCTTCTGCGCTCCAATCTTCCCTTTTTGTTTTTCTCGAATATTTTCTAAACATTGTTAAGGCATACCTGAATGGTCTATCTAGAAAGTTACTAAGCGATCTAAAATAAAGTAACAAATTCCGATTCCGAGTATGTGGATTCTGAGTATGTGGTAACATGTCCCATTTTGCCCCGAATAGCAAATCCTATCTTGCCCTAGACTACATTGCAAAATCTGACCAGTATTATTTCGCAGCAAAGTTCAACCTTTTAGTTTCACATTAGTTTCCAATTAAGGAATCCTTAGTTAAGTAAGAATTATCGCGACCTAGCTGAACCCAACCTTCCCCTAGTTAATGCAAAGTTGCTTGAATATTTGAGAGATCCCCTTTTCTGAAAATATTAGTATGTTTAAAGCTTGCAAGTCCCTCACATATTTAGTAAAATATTCCTGTTTAGTAAAATAATTATTAAGTGTCATTTTGTAAAATTAGAGGAGAAATCTGCTGTATGTACAATGCAAAGTACACTGCATTAGCTAGCGCATGGAGAATAAACCTCGAGGCAGACAGGCTACTCATGCATTAAATAGTTTTGGCTGTTTTAAAATCATTCAAATCACCAGAAAATAAAAACAATAACCTGCTACGCTGTCTTGAATTGCTGGTTGCGATTTACATGACTGATATTTCAGGCGGGTGTCTCGAAAACTGTACGGGATGTACGGGATGTACTGGATGTACTGGATGTACGGGATGTACGGGATGTACGGGATGTACGGGATGTACGGGATGTACTGGATGTACTGGATGTACGGGATGTACGGGATGTACGGGATGTACGGGATGTACGGGATGTACTGGATGTACGGGATGTACGGGATGTACGGGATAAAATTTTGCGCAAATTGCCTTTTGAAGCATAGAAAATTGAAATATCAGTGGAAAAGTTTGGAATATTTATTCCTAATACTGTAACTAAAATGCAGTAAAATCGCTGTTCTTTGATAGTAATGCCAAGCCATAATATCAAAATCCACATTCCATAAATTGGCATCCACAAGGCAACTTAATTTCAAAATACAAAAATTACGAAAATTAACGTTAACTTACTGCGTTTTTATCAAAGTGTGGTTAATTGAATGTGGTGGTCGAGAATTGCACTCAATGTTTTGCAACCAGTTGAACTGCAGTTTTGTTATATAAAAACCAAGACAATTTTTACCCACAGCGTATTGCACACACCTTCAATTACACAAAATAGTAGTATTGCCCTTAATATGATTGCACCCAGAAGGATTGCACTCCGTAGAATTGGACCCTTTCCTATGATTGTAGTAGATGTACGGGATGTACGGGATGTACTGATGTACGGGATGTACGGGATGTACTGGATAAAATTTTGCGCAAATTGCCTTTTGAAGCATAGAAAATTGAAATATCAGTGGAAAAGTTTGGAATATTTATTCCTAATACTGTAACGAAAAATGCAGTAAAATCGCTGTTCTTTGATAGTAATGCCAAGCGATAATATTAAAATCCACATTCCATAAATTGGCATCCACAAGGCAACTACAATTTCAAAATACAAAAATTATGAAAATTAACGTTAACTTACTGCGTTTTTATGAAAGTGTGGTTAATTAAATGCGGTGGTCGAGAATTGCACTCAATGTTTTGCAACCAGTTTAACTGCAGTTTTGTTATATAAAAACCAAGACAATTTTACCCACAGTGTATTGCACACACATTCAATTACACCCAATAGTAGTATTGCCCTTAATAGGATTGCACCCAGAAGGAGTGCACTCGTTAGAATTGTACCCTTTCCCATGATTGTTGTAGATGTACGGGATGTACTGGATGTATTGGATGTACTGGATGTACGGGATGTACTGGATGTAAATTTTACGCAATGTACGGGATTACGGGATGCATAGATGTATTGGAATATCAGTGGAAATGTTTGGAATGCTCGTGATGTACGGCACTGTACGAAATTTACGGTAAAATCGCATGTTCTTGATAGTACGGCATGCCAACGTGGTGATAATACTCAAAATGTACACATTCACAGGGGATGGCATCCACAATGCAACGACAATTACAAAATGCGACGTGGCATACGGATTTCACGTGATGCACGGAATGCACTTTTTATCACATGGGTGGGATGTAATTATACACGACATGTTCTGGATGCAAGGAATGGCACAACCAGTTTGAAGTGCATTACGTACATACTGAGTATCCCGTGCACACAGTGCATGTCGTACATACAGTGCATTCCGTGCACCAGTACATGTCGTACATTAAGTACACCGCGTATACCCCATCTATAATGTTATATTTGCCTATTCAAGATGCCGTACATTCCGTAAATTCCGTACATCTCGCACATACCGAGAATTCCGTTATTCAGTGCATCCCAAAGTCACATGCACACCTTACATTCAATGGATTCCTTGTATCCAGGACGTCGTGTATATCGTACATCCCACGCATGCCGTACATCCAGTGCATTCCGTGCATCCCGTGCATGCCGTACATTCCGTATATCAATGTGCCTGCCGTAAATTTTGTGCATACCGTACATCACGTGCATTTCGTATATCACGTGCCTGCCGTACATGTCGTGCATGCCGTACTGAATGTACGTCGTACATCCAGTGTATTCCGTGCACCACGTGTATGCCGACATGCAGTACATGTGGTGCATCCCGTATATCACGTACCTGCCGTACATTTCGTACATACCGTACATCACGTGCATTCCGTATATCACGTGCCTGCCGTACATGTCGTGCATGCCGTACACGGCTGTGCACGTCATACATCCAGTGTATTATGCACCACGTGTATGCCGTACTTCAGTACATGCCGTGCATGCCGTACATCCCGTATATGCCGTACATCACGAGCATTCCAAACATTGAGTGCATTCCGTGCATGTCGTACATCTAGTACATTCCGTGCAATCGGCACATGTCGTTCATGCCGTACATCCCGTGCATGCCGTATTTCCAGTGCATACCTTACATCGCGTGCATGCGGAACATGCCGTGCATAGTGCATTACATGCCGTACATTCGCTATATCACGTGAATGTCGTACATTCCGTGCATCCCGTACAAGTCGTGCATTTCGTACATACAATCTGCTTGCCGTACATCTAATGCATTCCGTACACTACGTGCATGGCATACATGTCGTGCATGCAGTACATGTCGTACATTAAGTACACCGCATATACCCCATCTATATGTTATATTCATCCTATTCAACGCATGCCGTACATTCCGTAAATTCCGTACATCTCGCACATACCGAGAATTCCGTATATTCAGTGCATCCCAAAGTCACATGCACACCTTACATTCAATGCATTCCTTGTATCCAGAACACGTCGTGTATATCGTACATCCCGCGCATGCCGTACATCCAGTGCATTCCGTGCATCCCGTGCATGCCGTACATTCCGTATATCACGTGCCTGCCGTAAATTTTGTGCATACCGTACATCACGTGCATTTCGTATATCACGTGCCTGCCGTACATGTCGTGCATGCCGTACAACCCCTGTGTACGTCGTACATCCAGTGTATTCCGTGCACCACGTGTATGCCGTACATTCAGTACATGTGGTGCATGTCGTGCATCCCGTATATCACGTACCTGCCGTACATTTCGTACATACCGTACATCACGTGCATTCCGTATATCACGTGCCTGCCGTACATGTCGTGCATGCCGTACATCGCCTGTGCACGTCATACGTCCAGTGTATTCCGTGCACCACGTGTATGCCGTACATTCAGTACATGCCGTGCATGCCGTACATCCCGTATATGCCGTACATCACGAGCATTCCAAACATTGAGTGCATTTCGTGCATGCCGTTCATCTAGTACATTCCGTGCAATCGGCACATGTCGTTCATGCCGTACATCCCGTGCATGCCGTACATCCAGTGCATACCTTACATCGCGTGCATGCGGAACATTGAGTGCATAGTGCATTACATGCCGTACATTCACTATATCACGTGCCTGTCGTACATTCCGTGCATCCCGTACAAGTCGTGCATTTCGTACATACAATCTGCTTGCCGTACATCTAATGCATTCCGTACACTACGTGCATGGCATACATGTCGTGCATGCAGTACATTCCGTGCATCCGGTACATGTCGTACATGCCGTACATCCCGTGTATGACGTACATCACGTGCATTCCGAACATTGATTGCATTCCGTGCATGCCATTCATCCAGTACATTCCATGCATTCGGCACATGTCGTTCATGCCGTACATCCCGTGCATGCGGTACATTCCGTGCATCCCGTACAAGTCGTGCATGTCGTACATCCAATCTGATTGCCGTGCATCCAATGCATTCCGTACACCACGTGCATGCCTTACATGCCGTGCATCCCGTACATCTACTACAATCATAGGAAAGGGTCCAATTCTACCGAGTGCAATCCTTCTGGGTGCAATCCCATTAAGGGCAATACTATATTGGATGTAATTGAATGTGTGTGCAATACGCTGTGGGTGAAATTGTCTTGGTTTTTTTATATAACAAAACTGCAGTTGAACTGGTTGCAAAACATTGAGTGCAATTCTCGATCACCACATTTAATTTACCACACTCTGCTAAAAACGCAGTAAGTTAACGTTAATTTTCATAATTTTTGTATTTGGAAATTGTAGTTGTCTTGTGGGTGCCAATTTATGGAATGTGGATTTTAATTTTATCGCTTGGCATTACTATCAAAGAACAGCGATTTTACTGCATTTTCGTTACAGTGTTAGGAATAAATATTCCAAACTTTTCCAATGATATTTCAATTTTCTATGCTTCAAAAGGTAATTTGCGCAAAATTTTATCCCGTACATCCCGTACATCCCGTACATCCAGTACATCCCGTACATCCCGTACATCCAGTACATCCAGTACATCCCGTACATCCCGAACATCTACAACAATCATAGGAAAGGGTACAATTCTACCGAGTGCACTCCTTCTGGGTGCAATCATATTAAGGGCAATACTATTGGGTGTAATTGAAAGTGTGTGCAATACGCTGTGGGTGAAATTGCCTTGGGTTTTATATAAGATGACTGCAGTTAAACTAGTTGCAAGCCATTCAGTGCAATTCACGACCACCACATTTATTTAACCACACTGTGATAAAAACGCAGTAAGTTAACATTGATTTGAATAATTTTCTTATTCCAAAATTGTAGTTGCCTTGTGAATGCCAAATTATGTACTGTGGATTTTAATTTCATCGCTTGGCATTACTATCAAAGAACGGCGATTGTACTGCATTCTCGTTACAGTGTTAGTAATAAATATTCGAAACTTTTGTACTGATATTTCAATTTTCCATGCTTCAAAAGGTAATTTGCGCAAAATTTTATCCAGTACATCCTGTACATCCCGTACATCCCGTACATCCCGTACACCAGTACATCCTGTACATCCTGAACATGCCGAGCATCCTGTACATCCCATACATCCAGTACATCCCGTACATCCAGTACATCCCGTACATCCCGTACATCTACTACAGTCATAGGAAAGGGTCCAATTCTACCGAGTGCAATCCTTCTGGGTGCAATCCTAATAAGGGCAATACTATTGGGTGTAATTGAATATGTGTGCAATACGTTGTGGGTAAAATTGTCTTGGTTTTTATATAACAAGACTGCAGTTCAACTGGTTGCAAAATATTGAGTGCAATTCTCGACCACCACATTTAATTAACCACACTTTGATAAAAACGCAGTAAGTTAACTTTAATTTTCATAATTTTTGTATTTTGAAATTGTAGGTGTCTTGTAGATGCCAATTTATGGAATGTGGATTATAATATTATCGCTTGGCATTACTATCAAAGAAAAGCAATTTTACTGCATTTTCGTTACAGTGTTAGGAATAAATATTCCAAACTTTTCCACTGATATTTCAATTTTCTATGCTTCAAAAGGTAATTTGCGCAAAATTTTATCCAGTACATCCCGTACATCCCGTACATCCCGTACATCCAGTACATCCCGTACATCCCGTACATCCCGTACATCCCGTACATCCAGTACATCCCGTACATCCCGTACATCCCGTACATCCCGTACATCCCGTACATCCCGTACATCCCGTACATCCCGTACATCCAGTACGTACATCCCGTACATCCAGTACATCCAGTACATCCAGTACATCCAGTACATCCAGTACATCCCGTACATCCCGTACACATCTACAACAATCATAGGAAAGGGTACAATTCTACCGAGTGCACTCCTTCTGGGTGCAATCCTATTAAGGGCAATACTATTGGGTGTAATTGAATGTGTGTGTGCAATACGCTGTGGGTGTAATTGCTTTGGCTTTTATATAACATGACTGCAGTTAAACTGGTTGCAAGCCATTCAGTGCAATTCCCGACCACCACATTTAATTAACCACACTGTGATAAAAACGCAGTAAGTTAACATTGATTTGCATAATTTTCTTATTTCAAAATTGTAGTTGCCTTGTGAATGCCAAATTATGTACTGTAGATTTTTATTTCATCGATTGGCATTACTATCAATAGTAATAGTTAGTAATAAATATTCGAATCTTTTCTACTGATATTTCAATTTGCTATGCTTCAAAAGGTAATTTGCGCAAAATTTTATCCAGTACATCCTGTACATCCCGTACATCCCGTACATCCCGTACATCCAGTACATCCCGTACATCCCGTACATCCCGTACATCTACTACAATCATAGGAAAGGGTCCAATTCTACGGAGTGCAATCCTTCTGGGTGCAATCATATTAAGGGCAATACTATTGTGTGTAATTGAATGTGTGTGCAATACACTGTGAATGAAATTGTCTTGGTTTTTATATAACAAGACTGCAGTTCAACTGGTTGCAAAACATTGAGTGCAATTCTCGACCACCACATTTAATTAACCACACTTTGATAAAAACGCAGTAAGTTAACGTTAATTTTCGTAATTTTTGGATTTTGAAATTAAGTTGCCTTGTGGATGCCAATTTATGGAATGTAGATTTTGATATTATGGCTTGGCATTACTATCAAAGAACAGCGATTTTACTGCATTTTAGTTACAGTATTAGGAATAAATATTCCAAACTTTTTCACTGATATTTCAATTTTCTATGCTTCAAAAGGTAATTTGCGCAAAATTTTTTCCAGTACATCCCGTACATCCAATACATCCCGTACACCCGTACATCCCGTACATACCGTACATCCCGTACATCCAGTACATCCCGTACATCCCGTACATCCCGTACATCCAATACATCCAGTACATCCGTACATCCCGTACATCCAGTACATCCCGTACCAGTACATCCCGTACAGTTTTCGAGACACCCCTGTACCTTAGCATGTTCTCTATCACGGTCTAGGTTTAAATCATTCCGGCTTATATGTGAAGGTATTTTAAGGTAACCACGGTATTGCACGATGAAATCCACACAACGTTATTGCACTCACATAGATTTGCCCCTACACGCACTCTCACGGGATTATTCCCACACAAAATTGCCCCCAAAGCGGGATTTGGGATTCGGACCTACGTCGGGACGATCAAAGATTCTCAACGCAATCCCACGTATTGGCAGTTTCACACGGGGGCAAAACGACATGGTAATTCCGTGTGTATGCAATCGTTCGTGGAGTGCAGTCTCTCAGGACACGACCTGCGTGGGGCTGATGTCAATCTCATTTGGGATTAATATCCGTGTGGCGAATCTTGTGTGAAACCGTGCGGAGCCAATTTCACGTTACGGCAATGCCGTGTGAGGGAGGGTAAGTACATTCTGTTGAGGCAATTCCGTTTCGTGCAATCCGGTGTGTGAGCGAGCCTGCCTAGAGCAATGTCGCGTGAAGGCAATACGACACGTGTGCAGTTCTAACGTGTTTGGTTTGATTCCAATGTGCGAAAATCCGTAAGGCCAGTATAATAGAATGAAATTTATTCGATCAAATTGTCAAATATTCTCATTGGTATATGAATGTTATTTATATGGTATGAATGACCAAATAATCACATTATGACGTCATATCCGTATCACTCACCAAATTTTTTTGACAATCCGTCAGCAAAGCACACAGACAAATGAATGTATATAGTGAATATGGGATGTGATTGCTGTTATCAGAATTCCATTCAAACATCGATGGGATCAACAAGCTGTCGTTCTCAAAAGCGTTCCTCCAAGATCGTATTTAGTAAAAGCTTCCAATGGTAAATTGTTTCGAAGAAATCGACGAGACATCACACGACAACTTTTATGTTGAAGACGATTTTGACGACAATATTGGGATTAAACCGAATGTGCCTGGACCCACTCTTCGAAGGTTATCCAGAGTGACCAAGCGTCCAAAGAGACTCATTGAAACAATGTGAAGTAGTATTGTAATTATATACTGTCATTAACTCAAAGAGGGAAGCTGTAATATAAAATTCTAAATAGCGTCACTCAAGTTACCCCTGCAGGCTTTATGAACCCTAGTTGACACATGCGTGTCTCTTTGAGCCAATACCACATACGTATCTGTCATGTTCGTATGTGGTTGCTTCTTGCTGTTTTGCTCTGTTTGTTCTGCTACTTCTAAGTAATTACATATTCAATACAGAATATTACAGGAACCAAATGGGATTTTTTTGAGTGACGACCTATTCAATGTCTATCCAGTAACTCAATACGTTGGGACATGAACGAAACAGGCGTGTTCTGTTTTTTTCCAACCACAGAACGCACACTTTTCCTCCCAAAATATATTTTAACCATTGCCGTCAAATTGAGTTCGATCGGGAAGGAACGTAGTTTCGTCCCTGTTGTATATATGAATGTGTTCTCATATACTATATTCGAGTTGGTTGTGATTGTACTAATACCTCACATCTGCGTTGTGATTTTCTGGTTCTTGTTTCTAGCGTACTCTTGTTGTTGGGTACATATTTTCAAGGCTTTAAATCAACAAATCATGAGCGTTGGTCGTTGCGCGAGTGTAGTCTGGTGGTGGAATCCAATCGTCGGGTGTTGCATAGATGACCTTGGTGAAAAGAAGATAATCGGCTCTTCGATATGTTTGATTTTATATACCATTATGTCATCGTAGTCGACAAAAAGACCATCGTTGTCGAAGAGCTGATGCATTTCTAGCAATCCGGAAAATAAAGTTAAGTCAAGGCGGAGTACAGATATGCATGACCTGTCAATCATGTTTATTCCACTATTTAATATTCCCGAGCACAGCGTTGTCCGGGACACTCTCTCCCATTTTGATCCCCACAAAAATGTAATAAGTATCCAATTGGAAGATTTTAGGAATCTTTCAAGAATTTACACCGGTGCATTGGTGAATGGTGACAGGGTATAACAGAAAGGGAAAATGAGGCTTTTGACAATGGTAACTCTAGCTAAGATAGTTAGTGATCGAGATGACCGTAAGTATAAAATCAATCTAATCTTACATATTTTTTCCGTTGAACTTTAGTTCAAATATTTCTGTCTCTTTATCGAGAAGAATGTTTATACCAAAAATAAGTAATTGTTTCCGTAGGCCAGCTCCATCCATATCTTTGTAGTTGATTCCTAGGACCCCCCCTTCATTGGACCAATATAAGGGAATTTGCATCTAGACATATTCAGCTTGCAACCAGATAGCTCATCAAATTCTGTAAATAAGTCGAATAGGGCATTAAAAAAACTCAGGGGATCCGCTTTAATGAAAAGAAGTACGTCATCGGCAATACTAGTCACTTTTATTTCAGACTCCAGTAAATCGATAGGCCTACCTGGAATGCCTAATGTGGATCGAATAGCAATACTGAGTATTTTGACGAATATAAGAAAAAGGGTTGTAGAAAGCAAATCTCCTTGTTGTGTGCCTCTGTTTAATTGAACCTTTCTGAAATGAATCCATTATTAATAATTGCAGCTAAAGCTCTTCGATATAACATTTTCAAACGATTAAGTGTCTTATCTCCAAATCCAAAACGTTTAATGCAGTTACAATACAATATAATATACAATTGCACATGAACATTAGAATAGTCACCGCGCGCTATCACCGATATTCCTTTGTGGTGGGAATCCATTTTAACTCGTGTCTATAAGTTTTGATATGGAATGTTTCGGTTTATCATTGATGGCTTTACTCAAATTTTATAATCACAATTTAGTAGTGCTATCGGTCTATAGTTTTCAATCAGATATAGGCGCCATGCAAATATTTTCCAAGGGATATTAATAGCAATTAAAAAGAGATTCTGATATTAAGTTCCAGAACGCCTTGTAAACTTCACACGAAAACCAACCAATATCATTACAGCAGTCGTCATTAATAATGTCACTTTCCGCCGTTATTAGATATTTGAGGAATATCTAGAGAAGAAAAAATGTTGAGTTTTGTGAATAGCAATTTTGGTTTCTGTTGTCTTTATATAGTTGGGAGTAGTAATCTTGCAAATATTCGAGAATTTCTGATCGACTTGACAATACTATTGAGTCTTAGAATGGCCCGATTTAACACTGGGTTCGGTGCTAGCCTAGCACTTTGCGTGATTGGAAGAAAATTATTCGAGGCAAGGAGAATGTCAAGGTGCGACAAAATAAGATTAGGTTTAATTTGCCGATGTGTAAATACTTGAGTAGTGGGATACATTTCCAGAAAGGCATCGTCGAGAAAAAATTCGCTAATATACTCTCTCACTAGAATGTTCGTTAATTTTTATAAAAAAGGAAAAAGATTAAGGATAAAGAGCAATGTCTCGATCCAGAATTAAGCTTTTGTTATACTCCACCTATGAAGCTATCAGTAAACGTAGCTTGTCAAGCATTAGACCACAAATGGAACGTGATCCATCAGCGACGCATGCAAAACAAAAAGCCTTTATTTATGTTATTTCTGACTGGGAGGCGCTTCGCGCACTACATTAAAATTTCCCGCGTTTATATTACTTTCATTACCAGATATTCCTTGTATCCTCTGGAATATCCTGGTAGTTTGGTCAGAATAGTCGTTATGACTACATCGCGACTAAACCAGGGCCAATTCCACCACTTCGTCAGCAATAGAACACGTTTTCTTGCGCCGTCACGTCACGCAGCGAATCTTGCTGCGTATCTCGGGAAATTCTCAAGTTGGTTCCGTCGGGTGTTAAATTGTAAGAACGGCTAATATGACTGAAAGTGTCGTGTTTGCATACTGGTGTTGGAAAAGGAGACATCGCAGGCGCCATTCCTACTGGACGCATCCTATTTGTGGGAGTAGGCTTGACGAGGGTGCTTACCAAACACTTTTCCTAGAGCTTTGGCTTCATCCGGACAGGTTCAAGAACTACGGTACACTAGGATGTCGACAGTGCTCTTCACCGCACTTCTGAAGCTGGTTAGTCCGAGCATCACCAAGCGCGATACCAATTATCGCCGGGCTATACCACCAGAAGAGAAGCTACTTACAACCCTACGGTACAGTGTTTTCTTCCTACCAGGGGTGCCGAATAGAGTTGAGTTGTTAGGCATTGACATTTCACTGTCCAGGACGGATACCATTCACCAAACTTTACTATATAAACATGTCATATAGTTTTGTATGGAACAGACTTGGTGAAAGGCATGAACATTACCATGGTTATGTCGAAATGTTATGGGACAGATACCATTCACTGCACTTGACTGTAAACTAGTATTTCACTGAACATAAACTTAGTGCAATGCATACAAATTACATAAGGATTTTGTTGACACAGTCCAGGGCAGATATCACTCTGCACTAGACTCTTGGTTGAGTTTTGTACAGGACGTAGCCATTGCACTTTACTGTAGAATAGTGCTTCAGATATGTAGGGAATACAGCCTTAATCCATGTAATATCCATAACAAACAGCTTTACTTGACACTGCCCAGGGCAAATACCACTCACCGCACTCTATAGATTGAAGGTTCAGTTATATATGAAACTGTCTCTGCTTAGCATGTAGTTGCTGGGTCTACATTTGGCTCATCACCATGTGATTGGCTGTTGACTAGGTCATGTAAGGTACTACTTTTGAAAAAATTTACAAAATTGACCGATATTCTTATTCGGGGATCGATTATTGTATTTATAAGACAATAAATATAAAACGCAAATAAAACGAGCCAAATATCGAACAAATCTTGGCAGCACTAATATCTGTTGTTAAACAATTTGTCCATTTATATTTAACCATTCTCTGCAAATATCACTCATAAATGAACAGTTTAGCTCAAATACTGCACGTCAACTAATATTGATAACTAAGACAAAAATGTTTGAACCAACCACAAAGCAGCATTTTTAATTTTCAACAATATTGACATTCAATTCAATTTTTGTTCAGGTTTCTATCTACTGGCATCAGCTTCAAATCACTCCATTACACATTTCACATTGGACATACCACCATTGCCAACTTTATCCCAGAGGTACGCAAGGCTATTTAGAATGTTCTGCAGCCACTTTATCTGCCACAACCTACAACTGCCCTGTGGCACCAAAACGCTGAGCGTTTTTGGAAGTTATGGAGCTTCCCAAACTGTGTTGGGGCTGTTGATGGTAAGCACATCCGAATAAAATGTCCACCAAAAGCGGGTTCAAGCAAGTTACTTCAATTACAAGAAATTCTACTCAGTAGTTCTTCAAGCAGTTACAAATGCTAATGGTTGTTTCGAGATTGTAGAGGTAGGCGACTATGGAAGAAACAGTGATGGTTCAGTGTTTGGTCACTGTGGCCTTGGACGTGGTATGCATCAGAAATCTTTACTACTACCCGACCCGTGTACCACAGGAATCTTTCATGGTACACCCATTTTGTTGGAGATGAAGCTTATCCTCTTCTTTCAAACCTCATGAGGCCTTATCCAAGAAGAGAGTTGGATGATTCATAAACAGTTTTCAACTCGAGACTCTCTAGAGCTCGGAAAAGTGTTGAATGTGCTTTTGGCATTTTAACAGCTGAATGGCGCATACTAGAGCGGCCAATTGCTGTTCAATCCAGAGAAAGTTGACATTATAGTCAAAGCTGTATGTGTACTCCACAACTTTGTTAGAGTGAATGAAGGAGCACCGATTGAAGAGTCTTTAGGTTCAGCATATTTGATAACACCAATAGAAGAACTTAGCAACCACTCTAGTTGAGATATGGTTGAGAATTCCTGCAATGGACTTTGTACAGAATTTGAATTCATCCCAATCACAATCTTTTAGTACCCGTAACTCCAATTAACCCCAATAATGCTTAGATAAACTGTAAAAAAAAGACTAATTGTGTTTTGAAAAAATGACTCCAAGCAGAAAATTTGATAAATGAGATGGAAATTTCTGACAAAATAAATTCAAATAAAAAAAGATTTGAACGGCATCAACACTGCTGTGTAAGCCTTTTTACTTTATCAGATCATCAGAAAGTCATAAATTCCTTGTATGCGCATTGAACAACGCTTAAACCAGAATAGTAAGCTTTCCACAGACTGGCATAATGCCAGCTACTAAGACACCCGAAAAAAATGGATTCGATCTGAAGAAAAATAAGCAAATTGGCTGCTTTTTTTTATTGAAAATTCGCTCGGAGCAAGGATGTAAGAGACACATCACACTTCAAGTCTCCCTGGAACCACTTGTGTACAAAGAGCTACATGAAATGTAGGAATGGGGGCCAAGAAATCCCCATATCCTTTGCTAGAGGAATAATATGTCTTTTTTGAATTTCTGGTAGCAACCAAAATATAGAAGAGTTCAAAATCATCAATGATGCTATGAAACAGCATTGTCAATGGTTTTGAGCCTTTTGGACATTCGAAGAAAGCATCATGAACATTTCGGGAAACTGAAGAAAACCGAAATTTTGCCACCCTGTTTAACATCCAATTTCATAAATAGTAGGATTTAATTTCGAATATATTCACAATGATATTATATAGCAAGCAATACATTTACATCACTAGTACACATTGGCAATCGGGTATTATTATTTCTAATGATACTATAGGTTTCATAGTTATTATGTCAGATTGTGGATTACAAGGGGTTAGCAATTTGAATTAAATATTCAAACACATTTTGAAATAAACACATTCGATATAATAAATTGCTGGAGCTAAGATAATTTTAGAATACTTTTACGAAATTTGGCACATAAAAATATGTCATTTTCGTTGTATGAATCTAGTCAGAATCAACGGAAAAATCATCTCCAAATGAGTTAGATTCTTACCTATTTTCATAGTTTGTATATTTTGCAATATATGTGGAATGCTTCTTTTTAATGCATGACCGAACGAGTCAATATTTCATATTTGGGGAAACTTGACAATTCTTGATTCACGTACACAGACTGAAAGTTTGAAAAGAAATTACTCGATTTCTTTGAATTCTGTTATTCAGTATATCTATTTTCAATGCTAACTTCTGCTCATCTGGTACTTTCTCTATTGATGGAACGAGGCTTAGCAGGAAATGGTAATCTGCACTATTCTCATTCGTGCGATTGGGGTACTTTAGGAAGGCTTCATCCATTCTTTGTCCACTAGTCATGGTTTTTTTCAGACGATTTTCTGCCAAGGTGAACGACTCTAAATCTTCATCCACTAAAACAACTAATTGTTCATCACCAGGACTAGAGATTATAGATGCATTCCCGCTCATTCTGAAAGTGTATGAAAGTTGCAATGATATTTGGTCAATGCTCCCACAGTGGCACTGACTGATAATTCGTAATTGAATTCATGGTCAGTCTAACATTTTTATCAACTTAAGATCTGTGCTAATAAAGTGATTAAGGTCGAATGAAAAAAATCGTTTGAGTTCAGAGACACGAAAAGAAATTATACTCAGTCAAGTATCATTCACAGTGTGGCCATCATTGCTGTGAATCTATGTTTTGGTGAAATTTATGCCAATTTAACTATGTGCATATAATCTTAACCCAAACAATGTCTTTCAAAGCCTTTTTGAAACAGTTTCAAAACCGCACAGACAAAAAACACTTTCAGCTCAACCTTACAAGATAATTTCCTGACTTTGCTTTCTCAAAGGCCCAATGATTATCTAATTATCCCACTATATACCACGTTAGTGGAACATAATCAACTCACTGCCTATTTTGCATGAAAGTGAGAACAAAAGACATCTGCTCTGCTAGATACCATGGTTTCTTTCTCTTGGAACCTGATCCACTAGGAGCATTTTCTACCTCCCTTGTGTACCTTGAGTAAGAATTTTCTAAAGTTTTCCAGATTTGTTTGCATTTTTCAGCTACATCCAAAATTGAAAATAAAAAGTCAAATGTTATTGTACTGACGTCATTATATAGGGCTGCCTAAAACCTGTGATTCAATTTGTGATTCGCATGTTCATGAATTATCTAATTCGATATTCTAAGTGATTCAAAATGAAAAACGTACAAATTTTCAGAGAACACATGAAGTATTGCAATTTTCAGAATGAGGATTTTGGTTATTTATTACAAAACTATGATTCGATTCGCAAGAATTTTTTAACTCAATTACTAAATCAAAAGATATTCGATTTTGGCCAACCCCACTTAATACTATACAGTATATTAGGCTTTTTGGGTCAAGTGAAGTTAAATGCAATACCTTCCAACAACATCAAGATTAAAACTTGGAGCTGTTCTCATTTTTATGGGGCACAAATGCTCCAATACTTCCTTCAAGCGCCAAGACCAGGCAGACAGAAACTTCGTTTTTGCTCGGGCGTCATTTTCTTTGATGAAATGAAATTTTTTTCACAGTATGCAATTAACTTGTTTACATTTTTATCTGAGAATGCCATTTCAACCTTCTAGTAAGAGAATAAGGTATGTACAAAGTATTGTCCATATGTTAAATTTTTCTTTTGATGACAGTCATTTGATTCGTGTGTCAGAGTCACGAGTAGCTGACAGTCCGACAGAGATATTAGAATTTCACTTTGAACAAGAGAATTCCTTAGGGATAACAAAATTCGAGAATACAGTACCAAACAACGGCCGTAACACGCCCACTGGTAAGCATAAGGATATGTTTCTATGTTGTTCGCTGTTATATAAGGTTTGCAGATGAGTAGCTAAGTATAGGCTAATTTTAGCTGACTAATTTCATACAATACTATAAACCTGCTGTTGATCTGCGAAACCACTGGAGATAGCCTATTAGGACAATACCGGTACCGGTACTCTTCTGCTGCTAGGTTTCAACCAAGAACTCAGAAAATATGAATTCTAATAGCTTATTGGACGTGAAAAATAAAGACAATCTGATGAAAGTACTTGAAAATGTAATTTCGACTATAAACTCTGTAAAAAAGACCAGGAAATATTACAATTGGACATCACTAAAGAAAGAGAAGCCAGGACAAAAATGGAAAGCAGCCAATCAAAAGGTGAAACGCATGCCAGCGATACCACAGATTTTTCTCGGTCCACGAGCTCATTCGACCAACTGGACACTAGGTCTAAAAATATAATGGATCAAGTAGAGAACTTAATAAAGATGGTTTATGAAATAAAAGACTGCGCAATTAAAAATGAAACTGCTATTGATGACTTGGAGCAATATGGGAGAAGAAACTGCATCCTACTACATGGTTGTCGGAATCTTCCAACTACAAATCATTATGGAGAATTCGAATATTATGTGGCCAGTACTTTAAATTCTGCTTTAAAACTAAAACTACCAATACAATATGGTGACATCGATATCACCCATGTACTGCCACCAGACAACAAGGGTAATGTTCCCATCATCATCAAATTCGTTCGTCGGAGTACAAAAAATATGGTTTTTACGCTCTTAAAAAAAAGACTCAAAGGTAGCGGATTGTCAATAACAGAATCTCTCACAAAAAAGCGAATTGTTCTTCTGAAACAAGCAAGAGAAGCACATGGTCTCAGAGGAGTTTGGACCATAAATGGAGACATTTTTGGAATTTATGAAGGTAAGAAAAAATTGATTAGAAGTCTCGACGATATTAATGATCTTATTTCACATTCTAAGGCTGCCTACAGTAAAGCAATCAAAACATCCAGTTAGGTTCGTGATCACTGCAAAAAATGCATATATAATTTGTCAGCTAAAAAAATAGCCTCGCATATGCTTTTTTTATAAGCCAAGAGAACTTGGTGGCATTTTTAGAAATTGTTTTTTTTTTTTTTGTTTTGATTTTGTCAGGTCTATGCCCATTAGGAAATCAAAGTTATCATGTCCTAGGTGCGTTAAAACTGTAAGAAAATGGGGAAGCTAGTATATTCTGTAACCAAAATAATCATTGGATCCACCTAAAATGTAGTGAACTTAATGAAAATGAATTCCAGATACTTTGCGATGAACCCGACCACTATCCCTGGTCATGTAAATTTTGCCTTCAAAAAGAATTACCTTTTAACAGCATATGCCCAGAAGAAATTATAAACCTAGGAAAACAAACAAATATCGGTACTTTAAGGCTTGATCCTGAAGTATTAAATGGATACTTTGATATACCAGTAGATAATGATAAAACGGAAATTGACTCAATTTCCATCAATGCGGCTGCTGATTGTCAATATTTTATATGCCCATGAAAGTGATATAA
This sequence comes from Styela plicata, assembly GCA_963675895.2. Classification (NCBI taxonomy): domain Eukaryota; kingdom Metazoa; phylum Chordata; class Ascidiacea; order Stolidobranchia; family Styelidae; genus Styela; species Styela plicata. The sequence continues at coordinate 2,840,754 of CAVMBJ020000001.1, forward strand.
TATGTACCCACGGTCATTTCACTACGCTATCAGTAAACATGAGATCATTGGTAAATCCCAGGAATTTTGCTAAACTTGAAGCACAACTGGCTTCCATGAAAACTCAGCCAGACATTATAGCAGTCACAGAAACCTGGAGTAAACAGGACCAACTTGGCCCATGGCTAAATCTTACTGATTATAAATTTATATCAAACTCGAGAAAGAACTTCAAGGGGTGGTGGTGTGGCCCTGTACATAAAAAAATGATATTGCATTCAAAGCAAGACCTGACTTATCCCTAATGAAAGAGAAATTATTCGAATCCATTTTTGTTGACTTATATTTAAAAAATAGAATCGTAACATGTAGAGCAATTTATAGGTCACCTTCGACAGAGAGCAAGAGCAATGCCGACTTTATTCAGACTCTAAACTGTGTACTTGGCAATGTATCAAAAAAAAACAGCATTATTATGGGTGATTTTAACTACAACTTACTAGACATTTCTGATAAATATGTAAAATGACTTCAAGGATTTGATGGCATCCTTTTCTTTCTATCCAACTATATGTAAGCCAACTCGAATCACTGAAACAACTGCGTCTCTTCTAGATCACATTTGGACCAATATATATGACCAAAAACCTTGTGTAGCCGTGTTAACTGACTCAATTTCTGACCACTTACCGGTAATTCAATGTATTCCATTGAATAAAAAAACAGAGCAGTACTTCCAATGAACGTTTCAGGTCTTATACCAAATCAAACATTGAAAGGTTTAGGGTTTCTTTGACACACAAAGATTTTTCCCAAGTATACAGTGAAACAGACCCCGACAAGGGCTTCAAAATTTTCAGTGACTTTATTATGAGCTCCTTCCATGAATGTTTTCCACTGAAAAACAGGAGCAAACATAATGAAAATAAGTGGTTTGATAAGGAACTCACGAAAATGCAAAAAAGAAGCAAATGCTGTACAAGAAATTCCTAACAGAGAAAACTACCTTAGCAAAAAGTAAATACTTGGAATACAAAAAGTGCTATGAAAGATTGCTTTGTGATAAAAAACAAACTTTCTATAGGAGCCTGATAGGAAAGCATGGGCATGACTTGAAAAAAACATGGCAAACTGTGAATGAATTACTGGGCCGAAATAAAAATAGACTTTCCAGAGTTTTCACCATCAATGGTTCAGATACAAGTGACCCATTCAAAATCGCATATTATTTCAATGAACATTTTTCCACTATTGGCAAAAAAATGAATGAGAAACTTTCTCATAATACTAACACTGATTTCAAAAAGTATATGGGCGTATCAAGCAAAACTTCTATGTTTCTCAGCCCAACTTCATCACTAGAAATTCAAACCATCGTTAAGTCATTTCGGCCTAAAACAAGTTGTGGAATTGATGGCATACCATTTAAAATGATCAGAGCAATGCCTTGGAACTGTATGGTAGCGTTGTCTCATGTGTTCAATTGCTCACTACAAAACGGTGTTTTCATTAATCAATTTAAATTATCAAAAGTAATGCCCTTATTTAAGAAGGGCTGCCAGAATGAACCACAAAACTATAGACCTATCAGCCTACTTCCTGCATTTTCAAAAATCTTGGAAAAAATAATGCACAAAAGGCTCAGTGATTTCCTTCATCAAAAAAATTTCTTCCATTCTCAACAGTTTGGCTTTCGACCAGGCCATTCGACTCATCATGCAACCTCTCTATTAACAAGTAAAATATTGAATGCGTTTGAAAACAATGAATTCACTTTAGAAATTTTTCTTGATCTGTCGAAGGCATTTGACAGTATTGATCACAGCATTTTACTTTCAAAATTATATCATGTAGGGGTCAGAGGACAAGCTCTCAAATGGTTTGAAAGTTATCTCTGAGAGAAAGCAAGTTGTAGTTTACGAAGGGACAACATCTAGTACATATTGTGATCTAACTGTGGGCACATTACAAGGATCCATTTTAGCCCCCACTCTGTTTCAGTATTATTTATAAATGATTTTCCAAATGCGTTGAAAAATTCAGAGGTCATTTCTTTTTGCGGATGACTCGACTCCATACTTGCAAGGAAAAAATTTGAACGATCTGATATACAAAGCGAATAAAGATCTTGAAAATATCCAAGCATGGCTGTCTGCGAACAAAACTCACTATCAATGTTGCCAAAACGAAATACATGATTTTCAGCTCGCCAAGACTAAAAAGCCCCGTTACATCAAATTTGACACTTAATAACAAAGTAGTGGAAAGAGTGGCACATACTCGCTTTCTGGGTATAATTCTTGAGGAAAAATTATCTTGGAAAATGCACATCAATGGTGTTCTATCCAAAGTTAGATCCTCTGTTGGAGCTATCACCAAGATAGCCAACAATCTTGATGAATCAACTCTATTACAACTGTATCATTCGATCATAGAAAGTCATATCCGATACTGTGCTTCAACATATATGCACCGTCAAAAATCATTGATTAAAAAACTGCAAAGTGTCTGCAATCGTTTCCTAAGAGTAGTGTTTCATAGAGGAAATAGAGAAAGTGTTAAGGACTTGATGAAAACTTACAAATTGCTTAATGTCGAAGATTTAGCTAAATTGGAATTATGCACCATGATGTTTACTCATTTTAACAATCTTAATCCTTCTTGCTTTGATAATATGTTTACGAAAAAAACAATTCAATTCGAACTAACAGAAATAGGGACGCTTACTTTATTCCATTCATAAGCAAAACTATATCACAAGAATCTATTACCATTTGTGGGCTTAAGGCTTGGAATTCATTGCCAAACAACGTCAAACATTCCAAGTCAACTTCCGAATTTAGAACAAAACTGAAAAAAACAATGCAAGCATTGTATTAGACCCGTTGATTTCTCTAGATTGTGTTACTGGTTTCAAGATTTTATTTTCAGGTGATTTTGGTGTTTAAAGTTGAGGACTACTGTATAGCAGCATCCGAAATCAAGATGAATTAAATGAAAGATGACTTAAAGTGGGACAGACATTCACAACTGGACAATAAAAATGCATTAATTAGGTTGTCAGCATACAATCAATTATTTAAATTTTCTGCTTGCTGGGTAATTAGATCAATTTATAAAAAACAATAGATATAGGCTACAAAACAGCTGTACGTAAACCGCCATGTGTCAATCTCTATCTCGGAACAAAGCAGCTTCCCCATAGTGCAAGCGATAAATAATATATTAACTACCCTTGACATGATTGTATCAACAGGATTTCACACTGTGCTATTGTTGAATAACTTGTATCAGTATTTAATAAATTTTTCTCCTTTTTCCTTCAAATTATCTATACAAATCTCCTGGCTGTCTAGACCTTCCATGATTTCGGTCTGCGGGGTATTAGCAGCAGCATAATTTGAATTTCAATATGGCTCTTTCGAAACTAGGATATAACATTCATTAACTAAAAAAACAAAAAAAAACAGACAAACTACTAAAAACAGGAAACCCCTTTAATGATTGGTATTCACAGTCAGGAGTTTGTTTATTCTACTTTATACTTTTTATGCATCATTTTAGGATTCGTGTCTTCTATAACCAATCCCAAAGAATTTTGGCCTAAATCCACCCATTGCCACATCTCTTGTCAAATGCGCCACTGATGGATTGCTTTGTTGAGATGTGGTCCATCTTTGGCTCATGCCTGGAGAATGTGAAGACTTCCATTTCAAATTTAACACTATTTTGAGCAAATCCACCCTAACCCTAAAACCGAAGAATTTGACCGATATAGAATGAAAATTAAATTATTACTTTTTTTTTCTCTCATTAGATATTAACGAGGTAAATTGGCATTTGAGTCACTCAGACTCATTAAAAAATTTTGATAGAACCTGCCTCCACTCCTACCCCGCTGTATTTTTTTTTAACTCCTTATATGTAGGTAGCCCAATTTGACGCAAATAGATTCTTTTCCTTTAAATATATATATATATATATATATACTTTGCATTATCTGTATCATTACCTGTATAAATTTCTATGTTGTGTTTTTGTAAATTTGCGTCTTTTTCTACATATTAATATTATTGTTTTTTTTTTTTTTACATATATTTTTTTTCAAGGGTTTTTGTCGCACACCAGTGTTTTAGGTCGACAGGGCTTTGTGCAACTATCCTGTCTTTTATTCTTCTGTATCCTTAAATTTTATATTGATTATTACGAGGCGAATAAACATACATACCGGTACATACATACATACATATTCCAAGATTCCCATATTTCTACATACAGTAAAGTATTTTGCATAAAAATACTGAATATGATATTCAAATTCTTAGCCCAAGTGAAAATTTAAAACAGAAATCGTGTTGGTATGAGTAATTGGGATTAGGAGACTTCAAATACGAGAATTTTTTGAAACAAAAAGAAAATAAATTCATAATCTTAGTGAGTTATACCGTACCATACACAAAATTTTTCATGATATACACTGGCTTAATGAGAAACTAGCAAAAGCCTTGTTATTATAAAGTGCACCTGGATATCCTGTTTCGATTGAGACATCCTGCCAACAACTTTCACAAATATCCCGGTTGCTGTATGAGTTAAATTTGTTATTATATACCGTAAGTTTTCATGTCTCTGGACAGCACCTATTAAATTTCTTTTTCAGAGGGGTGATAGCGCCATTTATTGACTCACTGTTTTTTTTTACTCTAGATATACTGTAAAAAAAAACTTTCAAGTTCGGAGTTTTTTAGAAGTAGTATAATCATAACTGAATAAATAGGGTTGCAAATAAAAATTCAAGATCAAACTGACTAACGTACCCAACTTAGTTCTTTTGTCTTCTTTATAACTTACCTTTCCTGTACAGTGCACCGGTATAACATATATCTATATTCCAGGTTCTATCTATATTCTGTGAGACTTTTGGCGATGAAAAATAAAGGATTCTTATGTTTTGGAACATAAAATTTATTTCCGAAAGTGTAGTAGTAGAAGTAGTAGAATTTATTTCCAACATGTGAAAAAAAAACATAAGTACAATATGAAAATAATGATGAAATTATCAGATAGATCGCTTAAGTCACAGATGGAGGAGGCACAGGGAGCCTGACAAGGCTATTGAGCTGTGTCACCTTTAATTGGCTAAGGTATAAGGTTGGTTTGGTTAAAAAAAATAAACAAAAAAAAACAGTGTGTATGTTATAAACTATAAAAAAAACATTTACAATGAGGGAAAAAGGGGGTGTACGTATAATATGGATGACATTAAGATGTAGATAATGTCCACATAACTTATTCCAGGAAAAACAAAAATATAATGCAAAAAATAGAAGAACATAAATTACTACGGTATGCCTGAGGATATGTTCTTCCATCCTATGCAGTATGTAATAGGACGGAGGAACAGTAGTGTTAACTTTAGATAAAATACTAATTTAAACATTGCGACATTTCATAAAATAAACTTGATACTTCATCTGTAATGGTTAATCTAACATGTGGATCAATTTGAAACCTAGACTTATGTGGTCTAAGATCAAGGAATTATTTTTTTTATATAATGTATATGGCTAGCTCATCAATTTATGAGTATTGCTAATTACTATTTTGGATTTGAGACAAATTAATTAGGATATATGCCATTTACAGCCTCAAAGAAAAAAAAACATATTTTTTATCAAACTCAATACCGTCTAGTAGGCCAATAAATATCAGATCAGTTATCATAATAATGTACCAACTTGAAAACAACTGAAATTTTGCCATAGGATAAGATCCTGTCTCGCACAGACAGACAGATATGATTACAGTGATAGCATACAACATAGAATAGATTATTAATAACAAAGATGACCAAAAAGAGAGAAAAAAAAAACTAATCACGGTGTATCTAAACACTGTGACAACCAAATTAGTGCAGAATTCAATGTTTGTAACAACCGATTATTCTGTCTTTCAGGCGACGACTGAATCCTCCAAAGTTGAGGTCCTTTAAATCAGAAGATATCTGTGACCAGATTTCAATGCCTTCTGATTTAAGGGACTTTTTTGAAATTTGTGTGGCGACTTGAGGTGTGTAATATACTCTGTTTAAAGTACTACGGGTAGCATGAATGTGAACATCTGAAATTTTTGTAAAAAAGCTTTCGAAAATCGGTGGCAACAAGTTATTTTCAAATCTATACATAAACCCCAGTTAAGGATTCCATAATGTAAGTGGGAATAAATCAGACTATTATATATAACTTTAAGTGTGTTAAAGCTAGCTATGCGTCTCATTTTGTACATGATTCCCAATGAGCGCTTCAATTTGCTACATATATTATCGATATGAGATTTCCATGAGAGTTTGTCATCCAATATAACACCTAGGTATTTAATAGTTTTGACTCTTTCTATTTTTATATTGCCAATATATAACTGAAAATCTTTATCATTATTATTTTGCCTGTTTCCGAATACCATGAATTTTGTTTTAGAATGATTTAATGACAATTTATTACTTTTTAGCCATCGGTCAATTTTGTCCAACTTTTTGTTCATTAACAATTGTAATTCAGTGTAGTTATTTGCAGAGTCGAGTAGAGCAGTATCATCAGCGAATAACGTAGAGTCTAATGAGGACACTAACGGCAAGTCATTAATGTAAATGAGAAAAAGCAATGGGCCAAGTGTGCTACCTTGAGGCACACCACATGTCAAGAATTCTAATGAAGAAAAATATCCATTGCTCTCTATATATTGTTGACGATTGCTTAAGTATGATTTCATTAGTTCGAGTGGTTGTCCACGAATACCGTACTGAAACAGTTTTTGCAGCAAAATTTCGTGATTAACTGTGTCAAACGCCTTGGCGAGATCCAGGAAGACAGCACAGGAAGTCTTTTTATTTGAACAATGTTCGGTAATTTTTTCTTTCAATTTTGTAATTGCAAGCTCAGTAGAATGAGCATTCCGGAAACCAAACTGAGATGAGTGTTTAAAAATTTATCTTCGAAATCGTTCGGTTATTTTAATTCTGAATGTGTGTATAGACTATTTTTTCTGAATGTGTGCATAGACTATTTTTTCCCAATACCAGCAAAAAGTGTGGATCGTCTTCTGGGATACCGGGTCGTTTGATATCGGTACGGTACCGTAGTCATCATATCCTATATGAAATAGGGTGCCCGGTTAGGTACCGCTCTCAGATCCGGCACTTCAGTAGGCCTATACTGCTTATCGGTACGGGGGTCTAGTGAAGTTTAGTGCCATAATACCTTTAAAAGGTAGCATAATCATGAAATTTGGATATATTATTAGACACATCGCATACCAAAAATGACGTCACGGCGTCATAACAAGCCAAAAACGACCGCTCGCACACGCCCCCAGTGACGTCTTAAACAACATTGCGATAACGCTCTGGCGTTAGCGCTCATTCTCCGTTTACGCACTCGCTCAATTACTTTCTTTTGTTCTCTCCTTTTCAACCTTCGGTCAATCATCAAACGGGTGATCGATTCGACCCTAATGCCATATATGAACAGCGCTAAGGCCGATTCAAACCATATAAAGGCCATACCTGACATCTTACGGAAGCTGGAAACGATAATAACCCTTCATGAACATGATGGACTGGCCATGCTGTCGCTAATTCCCCACTGTACTTCCATAATGACCTGAAAAAGCTAATATCCCCATCATGAAGATTAGTGCCACTACCATATTTCCCCTAAAAATGCCAATACCCCTACATAAAGATGAGTACTAAAGCCATAAAGTCCCTAAAAACGCCCTCATAATATCCCCTTATGAATATGAGTACCAGTCGTATTCGCTTGAAGCAATATCATGATATAAAATAAATAATATAAAACAATACATTATAATGTTTGTGGGTAGCCGATATGATGATCTTTGCTATTAACGAAATTCCAGTTTATATTCAACAGATACAAATACATAATAACAGTAACAGCACCTAACTCAGATCCAGATTCCTTCCATGCTTCCAGAACATTCTTACATCTTACGCATGATTAAATTGAATTATTACGTCATATAAATTCACAACAATACAACCCATCCCACCTCAGAAAATAAATTCACTTGAATTTATAACGATAGATAGCATCTAAATACACATTGACATTTGTCTAATAACTACTAAATTCACATTACTTTTAACATACTTTTCCATAACTTTATAGTAAACAAGTGAATAATTTGATTGATATGTCATAAAGACTTCATCCTTAGATATTTTATGAATGGGCATAGCGGAATTAGTATAGTAATATTATTATGAATGAGATGCTAGGAATTATGAATGAACTATACAATATTACATTTCATCTATCAAATATCTGAGGCCTTCTGTTGTTACGTTGAGGATATCTTCTTTGTATGATTGGCCTTTGTCCAGTATTGTTCTGCTGGTCATGATCATACTCGATCAGTGGATAATATTCATCATTCTCCTCAGAAATCTCAAAATCTTTGTTGATAACTTTGAAAAATGAGTTATTTCTCGTTACTATATGCTTTCTGTTTCGAGCAGTCACCATTGATCTTTTTATTCGGATGACTTTATATGGTTTCGGATTGAACGGTAACATCAATTTTCCTTCTTTTCTTTGTTTCAGCAGGACCATATCTCCTATTTCAATTTTAGATGTCCTTGCATGTGATGTTTCATCAGCATATTTCTTCATTTTCTCTTTTGCTAATCTGTCTGTTTCCACCAAATGTTTGTCAATTTCTTCAATTGGTGATTTTGGAAGTTTTGTGTTGATTTTTCTTCTAAATAAAAGTTCTGCTGGACTTCTATTTGTTGTACTGTGTGGCGTTGCTCTATAATTTCTTAAAAATTCATGCAATTTTGTTTTCCAATTTTTATGTTCAGCATGCATTATTCGTACAGCTTTGTTCAATGTTTTCATGAATCGTTCAGCTGAAGCATTACTTTTTGGCCATAATGGAGTAATTTTCCTATGGTGAAAACCATATTGTTTCGCAAAATCCTTGAATTGAAAACTTTGAAACGGACTGCCATTATCAGATTTCAGTACTTTACAAATTCCAAACATAGAGAACACTTTCTCGATAACAGGAATTACACTATCTGCCGATAATGATTTGATTACCTCAACCACAGGATATCGAGTATATTCATCAATGATCACAAGTAAGTATTCACCATTAGGGAATGGACCGGCAAAATCAATTGAAAGTTCACACCATTGTTCTGTTGGCATTGGTGTTATTTGTAATGGTTCTAGAGTATTCGAATGATTAGCAGCTTGACAGTAAATGCAGTTTTTCACAGCATTTTCAACTTCTTTATCAATGCCAGGGAACCATATATATTCACGTATAAACTTCTTTGTTTTGGCAATGCCTTGATGTCCTTCATGAGCCAATTTAATCGCCTTCTCTTTCAAACTAGACGGAAGAACTATTTTGTCATTTTTCAAAATTATTCCATTTTCCAGTATTGTCAAATCATTTTTAACTTGTTTGTATGGAAGCAGATTTTTATTTTCATTATTTTTGTCGAATTCATGCCATTTGTTTGATCTAATGAAATAAATTACTTTTTGCAGATTCTCATCTTTAGACGTTGCTTCGCAAATCTCTTCAAGATTCATTGCATCTGGTATTGCTGATATGGCAATAAGATTTACATATCGTTCAGTATCAAGTGATATATTTACCATTTCGTTTGAATTCTCACAATGTCTTGATAGATAATCCGCAGGATTATTCTTTCCTGGACGGTATTCCACAATAAAATTGTATGGTTGCAATCTCAGATTCCATCTTTCTATTCTTGCTGGTGGTTTAGATTTTGGATTGTTGAAAATCAATTCTAATGGACGATGATCAGTGATTAAATGAAATGGTTTTTCAGATCCAAAAAGATATATATGAAAATGTTCACAACCCCAAACGATTGCCAAAGCCTCACGTTCTGTCTGTGAATATCTTTGTTCTGTTGGACTTAAAACTTTGCTTGCATAAGCCACAATTTTGTATGGATCGTTCGATGATTTTCTTTGACTAAGTATAGCACCAAGTCCTACTGGACTCGCATCAACCACAAGTTCTGTTTCATACTCTGGATGAAAGTATGCCATAACTTTATCACTGGTCAGGCTTGATTTAAGCTTATTTAGAGCTTTTTCATGTACATCAGTCCATTTCCAAGGTACATTTTTATGTGTCAATTCTCTCAATGGATGAGTAATTGTTGAAAAATTCATGATAAATTTCGAACAATAATTTGCCAAGCCAAGTAAACTTTTAATTTCACTTACTGATTTTGGAGTTTTGGCATTCTTAATTGCATCAACTTTACTTTGTGCAGTCGATATACCTTTGTCCGAGAAAACAAATCCAAAAAATTCAAGCTTTTTCTTGCTAAATTCACATTTATCTGGATTTACAGTCAAACCTTTTTCACGCAGTGTTTTCATCAGCATTTCCAAATGACGATTATGTTCTTCTATTGTTTTTCCTCCAACTATAATGTCATCACTTATGTTGATAGTCATTGGAATGTTTTGAATGAGTTGCTGTATCGATTTTTGAAACATCTCAGCTGCGGAACATGTACCAAAATTGAGTCTTCGATATCTATATATCGCTTTGTGTGTAGAAAAAGTTGTGATATAACGACTATCTTCATCAAGCTCGATCTGATGATATCCTTTTTTGAGATCGATTTTTGAGAACATCGTAGCACCATTTAATACATGCACAATATCGTCTATTGTTGGTGTGATATATCGCTCTCTTGTTATTGCTTTGTTAGCATTTCTCACGTCTACACAAATTCTAATTTCATCAGGCTTGCCTGGTTTTGGAGCCACCACAATTGGAGATACCCATGTTGTTGGACCTTTAACTTCTTCAATAATCTCGTTCTTTAAAAGATAGTCTAGTTCTATTTCGACTTTTTTTCTTGTATGTATCGGGATTCTTCTATGTGGTAATGAAATTGGTTTCACATCTTCATTAATATGGAGTTTTGCTTTGAAATTTTTCAATTTGCCAAGACCTTCGAATCTATCTGAATATTCTTTTAATATTTCATCAGTTGTCATAACTCTTCCAGAATCAACTTTATTAATTATCTTGATAATATTCATGTCAGTTGCAGTTTTGTAACTCAGCAAACATCCAGAAGTACCCGGAACAACATAAAATTTTTCAATAAAATTCTGTTCATTTAGCATGATATTAGTTTTAAATGTTCCCATTATTTTCAGTGGTTTATCCGAAGCATATGAAAATACCTTGATATCTGGTGTGTCAAGTGAATAATTCAATTTCTGAAAATTTCTCTCATCAATAATATTGACTGACGAACCAGTGTCAATAGTGAATTCAATTTGGATGTTATTTATCTTCAATTTAATTTTAGGAATTCTACATTCTTTTGACTGACAGTTTTTCACACTTCTTTTGTTTACATATTTTCTCTGAAACGATTTTTGTTCCATTTTGATTCCACTTGCATTGCAGCATTTTGCAAAATGATTCAACTTCTTACAATTATTGCAAATTTTGCCAAAAGCTGGGCAAGATTTTCTCCCATTGCTATGCGGATAATTTCCTCCACAAAAGTAACATTTCAACTCACTATTATATTTTGGTTTTTGTGCAAAAGATCTTCCTCTCCTTTGATAATTCCTCTCCTTTGATAAAATCATTGCATGAGTTTCTTCTCTTCTTTCTGACTTTTCAGTTTTGATTTGATGTTCAATATTCTCTGCCTGTGTTTCTGCAGTTTCCATGGATCTTCCTATATCCAGTAGCTTTTTAAGAGTGAGATTTTTCACTTCCAGCGCTCTTTGTCTTAGGCGTCGGTCTTTACATCTACCAATTGTTTGAGACTTGATTTCACTATCTGCATCATGAAATTCACATGTCATTGCCAATTTTCTTAATCTTGTGTAAAATTGGTCTAATGTTCCTTCAGATCTTTGAATTGCATCTCTAAACATTAATCTTTCATAATCCAGGTTAGTTTTCGGAATGAAATGAGCATTGAGAACTTCAATAGCTTTATTATATTCATCTGGATTGCCATTTTCAGGTATACTTTCAAAAATATCAAAGACATCTTCACCAGAATAATGTAGTAATGCAGCACGTTTTTCTCTATCATCAGTAATCTTTTTAACTATGAAAAAATTTTCCAGTCTTTTGAGCCACTTTTTCCACCTAATTCCAGTTGATGTTGGATCAGAATTAACTTGGAATGGGGTAATATTTTCAAATATGCCACTCATTTTACAGTTCTGAATGAAGTAACAACAGGTAAGTTTGCTAGACTGACCGTAGAATTTCTCACATCCAGTTCACTTCTATCATGTGGCAGTGCAGGAACGTTTCTTCTCCTCGTCGCCAATATAATGTTTGTGGGTAGCCGATATGGTGATTATAATGTGCTCTTAATACTTCTGTCTGATACTGATTGATAGATACATAACAGACTCTTTGCTATGAACGAAATTCCAGTTTATATTCAACAGATACAAATACATAATAACAGTAACAGCACCTAACTCAGATCCAGATTCCTTCCATGCTTCCAGAACATTCTTACATCTTACGCATGATTAAATTGAATTATTACGTCATATAAATTCACAACACTACATACATGTGCATTAACAGTCAGAAAACTTATTCTGTCATGTATTGATCCTCCATGGATATCGCCTTATTGCCTAACTATTTATCACACCAGACTCACGAGAATTTGTCCGACTGGTAAAATAATAAAAGAAACTGATTCTTATCATATATTTCATATATGAGCATTACATATTGGAATCACATGTCATAGGGAAAAGCAAAATGTTGAAGTTTTCATTGTAATTTGGTTCAATTGTTCAATTTGGTTGTTTGTGAAATAGTTTGTCGCGCGTTTCCAGCGTGATACTCGTTATTTGTTAAACCAGATCGCATGCGCAAACACTTGACCTTTACACTGCCCTACCGGCTTGAACATCTTGATTATACTGCGATCTTGCCCATTCTCCTGAGAACAAAAAAAAATAATTGCATATCTAAAATAAACAAAAAAATGATGTTTTTAACCCATTCTAACGTTATGGCCGTGGTACTAACCGTCACGAGGGGATATTAGCGTATTTAGGGTGGATATGACCGTGAAACTCAAATTCATGAGTGAATATTCGGATTTTCAAGGCCATTATGGTCGTGGTACTCAACTTTATAAGGGGATATTAGCATTTTTTGAGCCAATATGGTCGTGGTACTGAACTTCATGAGGGTATATTAGCGTATTTAGATTCATTGTGGTTGTGGTACTCAACTTCATGAGGCGAAATGCGCATTTTCAGGGCATTTATGGCCGTGGTACTCAACTTCATGAGAGGATATTAGCATTTTTTGAGCCAATATGGCCGTGGTACTAAACTTCATGAGGGGTTATTAGCGTATTAAGGGTCAATATGGCCGTGGTACTCAACTTCATGAGGGGATATTAGCATTTATAGAGCCGTTGTGGCCGTGGTACTTAAGTTCATGAGGGGATATTCGCATTTTTAGAGTCAATATGGCCGTGGTACACAAATTTACAAGGGGATATTAGCATTTATAGAGCCGTTATGGCCGTGGCACTCAACTTCATAGGGGAAATATTAACGTATTTATAGTCATTATGGCCGTGATACTCAAACTTCGCGAGGGGATAATAGCCTTTTTTGAGTCAAATGGTCGTGGTACTAAACTTCATGAGGGATATTCGCATTTTGAGAGTAATATGGCCGCGGTACTCAACTTCATGAGCGGATATTAGCATTTTTGAACCAATATGGCCGTGGTACTAAACTTCATGAGGGGTTATTAGCGTATTTAGGGTCAATATAGCCGTGGTACTCAACTTCATGAGGGGATATTAGCATTTTTTGAGCCAATATGGCCGTGGTACTAAACTTCATGGGGTGTTATTAGCGTATTTAGGGTCAATATGGCCGTGGTACTCAACTTCATGAGGGGGTATTAGTATTTATAGAGCCGTTATGGCCGTGGTACTTAAGTTCATGAGGGATATTCGCATTTTTAGAGTCAATATGGGCGTGGTACACAAATTCACGAAGGGATATTAGCATTTATAGAGCCGTTATGGCCGTGGCACTCAACTTCATAAATGAAATATTAACGTATTTATAGTTATTATGGTCGTGGTACTCAAACTTCGTGGGGGGATATTCACATTTTCAGGGCCCTCATGGCGGTGGTACTAAACTTGATGAAGGGATATTAGCGTAATTGCAGTCATTATGGCCGTGGTACTCAACTTCGTGGGGGGATATTCACATTTTCAGGGCCATTATGGCCGTGGAACTCAACTTCATGAGGGGTTATTAGCGTATTTAGGATCGATATGGCCGTGATACTGAACTTCATGGGGTGATAATAGCATTTATAGAGTCGTTATGGCCTTGGTACTCAACTACATGAGAGGATATTCGCATTTTTAAAATCAATATGGCCGTGGAACTAAAATTCATGAGGGGATATTAACATTTATAGAGCCGTTATGGCCGTGGCACCGAACTTCACAAGGGAAATATTAACGTATTTTTAGTCATTATGGTCGTGGTACACAAACTTCGTGAGGGGATATTCACATTTTCAGGGCCATCATGGCGGTGGTACTAAACTTGATGAAGGGATATTAGCGTATTTAGAGTCATTATGGTCGTGGTACTGAACTTCATGAGGGGACATTAGCGTATTTAGAGTCATTATGGCCGTGGTACTGAACTTCATGAGGGGATATTAGCGTATTTAGAGTCATCATGGTCGCGGTACTCAACTTCATGAGGGGATATTAGCATTTTTAGAGTCAATATGGCCGTGGTACTAAACTTCACGGAGGGATATTCGCGTATTTGCAGTCATTATGGCCGCGGTACTCAACTTCATAAAGGGATATTAGCATTTATAGAGCCGTTATGGCCGTGGTACCTAAGTTCATGAGGGGATATTCACATAATTAGAGTCAATATGGCCGTGGTACACAAATTCATGAGCGGGATATTAGCACTTATAGAGCCGTTATGGCCTTGGCACCCAACTTCATAAGGGAAATATTAACGTATTTATAGTCATTATGGTAGTGGTACTCAAACTTCGTGAGGGGATATTCACATTTTCAGGGCCATCATGGCGGTGGTACTAAACTTGAGGAAGGGATATTAGCGTATTTAGAGTCATTGTGGCCGTGGTACTGAACTTCATGAGGGGATATTAGTGTATTTATAGTCATTATGGTCGTGGTACTCAACTTCATGGGGGGATATTAGCATTTTTAGAGTAAATATGGCCGTGGTACTCAACTTCATGAGGGGATATTCACATTTTCAGGGCCATTATGGCCGTGAAACTCAACTTCATGATTGAATATTAGCGTATTTAGGGTCAATATGGCCATGATACTGAACTTCTTGAGGGGATATTCGCATTTTTAGAATCGATATGGCCGTGGAACTAAAATTCGTGAGGGGATATTAGCATTTATAGAGCCGTTATTGCGGTGGTACTCAACTTCATAAGGGAAATATTAGCATATTTATAGTCATTATGGTTGCGGTACTCAACTTCATGAGGGGATTATCACATTTTCAGGGCCATTATGGCCGTGGTACTAAACTTCATGATGGGATATAAGCGTATTTAGGGTCATTATGACCGTGGTACAGAACTTCATGAGGGGATATGAGCGTATTTATAGTCATTGCGGTTGTGTTACTCAACTTCATGAGGGCATATTAGCATTTTTAGAGTCAATATGACGTGGTGCTAAACTTCACGAAAGGATATTAGCGTATTTAGAGTCATTATGGCCGTGGTTCTCAATTTCATGAGGGGATATTCACATTTTCATATGTGATTTTTTTCAACCCAATATATCAGGGCTTTACTAACCACTGATTCTTGCTGATTTTTTATCGTTGGTTCAGGAAATTATAGTCTATCGATTGCACCGAAATAAATTTTGTTGCAATCTTAGGTTGACCAGGCTATAGCGCTTCTTATCAGTTCTAGTTTGTAACATAACAAAGTAAATCATAAATTTTATTTCATATAGAACTGCCCGTACCACGTTGCTCTGTCTCTTTCGGCCAGTGTATTTTCTGCGCTCGCTACGATGGATTTGGTTGGAGGCAATTTTCACGCGCTTTACAATCGTTTGAAAAATATTCGATAATTGGATTGCGACGATCGCGTTCTGTGCCGATCATGGTCTGTTGGCCAGAAATATGGCGTGCCACGCATGTTTATATGTATATTTTTATTCACCAAGTCAACTCTAGTTCATAAACAACTACAGGCGTATTCGCCTGAAGCAAGATCATGATATAAAATAAATAATATAAAACAATACATGTGCATTAACAGTCAGAAAACTTATTCTGTCATGTATTGATTCCCCATGGATATTGCCTTATTGACTAATTATTTATCACACAAGACTCACGAGAATTTGTCCGACTGGTAAAATAATAAAAGAAACTGATTCTTATCATATATTTCATATATGAGCATTACATATTGGAATCTCATGTCATAGGGAAAAGGAAATTGTTGAAGTTTTCATTGTAATTTTTAATTTGGTTGTTTCTGAAATAGTCTATCGCGCGTTTCCAACGTGGTACTCGTTATTTGTTAAACCAGATCGCATGCGCCAACACTTGACCTTTACACTGCCCTACCGGCTTGAACATCTTGATTATACTGCGATCTTACCCATTCTCGTGAGAACAAAAAAATATTTGCATATCTAAAAGAAACAAGAAAATGATGTTTTAACCTATTCTAACGTTATGGCCGTGGTACTAACCTTCACGAGGGGATATTGGCGTATTTAGGGTGAATATGACCGTGAAACTCAAATGCATGAGTGAATATTCGGATTTTCAAGGCCATTATGGTCGTGGTACTCAACTTCATGAGGGGATATTAGCATTTTTTGAGCCAATATGGTCGTGGTACTGAACTTCGTGAGGGGTTATTAGCGTATTTAGGGCCAATGAGGCTGTGGTACTCATATTCATGAGGGCATATTTTCATTTTCAGGGCCATTATAGCCGTGGTACTCAACTTCATGCGGGGATATAATCATTTTGAGAGCCAATATGACCTTGGTACTAAACTTCATGAGGGTATATTAGCGTATTTAGATTCATTGTGGTCGTGGTACTCAACTTCATGAGGCGAAATACGCATTTTCAGGGCATTTATGGCCGTGGTACTCAACTTCATAAGAGGATATTAGCATTTTTTGAGCCAATATGGCCGTGGTACTAAACTTCATGAGGGGTTATAAGCGTATTAAGGGTCATTATGGCCGTGGTACTCAACTTCATGAGGGGTTATTAGCATTTATAGAGCCGTTATGACCGTGGTACTTAAGTTCATGAGGGGATATTCGCATTTTTAGAGTCAATATGGCCGTGGTACACAAATTCACGAGGGGATAATAGCATTTATAGAGCCATTATGGCCGTGGCACTCAACTTTATAAGGGAAATATTAACGTATTCATAGTCATTATGGTCGTGGTACTCAAACTTCGTGAGGGGATATTCACATTTTCGGGGCCATCATGGCGGTGGTACTAAACTTGGTGAAGGGATACTAGCGTATTTACAGTCAATATGGCCGTGGTACTAAACTTCCTGAAGGGATATTAGCGCATTTGCAGTCATTATGGCCGTGGTACTCAACTTCATGAGAGGATATTCACATTTTTAGGGCCATTATGGCCGTGAAACTCAACTTCATGATTGGATATTAGCATTTTCTGAACCAATATGGCCGTGATAATCAACTCCATGAGGGGTTATTAGCGTATTTAGGGTCAAAATGACCGTGATACTGAACTTCATGAGGGGATAATAGCATTTATAGAGCCGTTATGACCTTGGTACTCAACTACATGTGGGGATATTCGCATTTTTAGAATCCATATGGCCGTGGAACCAAAATTCATGAGGGGATATTAGCATTTATAGAGCCGTTATGGCGGTGGTACTCAACTTCATAAGGGAAATATTAGCGTATTTATAGTCATTATGGTTGCGGTACTCAACTTCATGAAGGGATTATCACATTTTAAGGGGCATTATGGCCGTGGTACTAAACTTCATGATGGGATATAAGCGTATTTAGGGTCATTATGAGCGTGGTACTGAACTTCATGAGGGGATATGAGCGTATTTATAGTCATTATGGTTGTGTTACTCAACTTCATGAGGGGATATTCGCATTTTTAGAGTCAATATGGCCGTGGTACTCAACTTGATGATTGCATATTAGCATTTTTGAGCCAATATGGTTATGGTACTGAACTTCATGAAGGAGTATTAGCG
>CAVMBJ020000001.1:2859230-2951230 GCA_963675895.2 Styela plicata
TTTAAACAGGTATATTCCTTTCCAACATAAACTGCGAGTAATAATAGAATAATAAAATCATGACGGAAACCGAGTCTGGAATTCAAGGCACTTTGAATACCAGAGATGAATCTTTCCATTGCGCCATTACTTCCTCTGATGATTATCGGATTTAAACAGGTATATACCCTTCCAACATAAATGGCGAGTAATAATAGAATAATGAAAAGTCGACGGAACCGAGTCTAGAACTCAAGTCATCTTGAATACAGGCGATGAATCTATCCATTGAGCCACAACTCACTCTGTTGATTACCGGATTTAAACAGGTATATACCTTTCCAACATAAATTGCGCGTAATGATAGAATAAAGAAAACTCGACGGAACCGAGTCTCGAACTCAAGACATGTAGAATACCAGCGGTGAATCTTTCCATTGAGCCAAAAATTTCTCTTTTGATTGTGGAATTTAAACAGGTATATACCTTTACAACATAAATTGCGAGTAATAAAAGATTAAAGAAAACTCGACGGAACCCTGTTTCGAACTCATGACATCTTGAATACCAGCGACAAATCTATCCTATAAGCCACAAGTTCCTCTGATGATCATAGGATTTAAACAGGTATATACCTTTCCAACATAAACAGCGAGTAATAATAGAATAAAGAAAACTCGACGGAACCGAGTCTAGAACTCAAGTCGCCTTGAATACAGGCGATGAATCTATCCATTGAGCCACAAATTGCTCTGTTGATTTTGGAATTTAAACAGGTATATACCTTTCCAACATATATTGCGATTAATAAAAGATTAAAGAAAACTCGACCGGACCATGTTTCAAACTCTTGACATCTTGAATTACAGCGACGAATCTATCCTATGAGCCACAAGTTCCTCTGATTATCATAGGATTTAAACAGGGATATACCTTTCCATCATAAATTGCGAGTAATAATAGAATAATAAAAAGTCGACAGAGCCGAGTCTCGAACTCGTAACATCTTGAATACCAGCGACGAATCTACCCTATGAGCCACAAGTTCCTCTGATGATCACAGAATTTAAACAGGTATATACCTTTCCAACATAAATTTCGAGTCATAATTAGAATTAAGAAAACTCGACGGAACCGAGTCTAGAACTCAAGTCGCCTTGAATACAGGCGATGAATCTATCCATTGAGCCACAAATTGCTCTGTTGATTTTGGAATTTAAACAGGTATATACCTTTCCAACATAAATTGCGCGTAATAATAGAATAAAGAAAACTCGACGGAACCGAGTCTCGAACTCAAGACATGTTGAACACCAGCGGTGAATCTTTCCATTGAGCCACAAACTTCTCTGTTGATTGTGGAATTTAAATAGGTATATACCTTTACAACATAAATTGCGAGTAATAAAAAAGTAAAGAAAACTCGACGGGACCCTGTTTTCGAAACTCAGGACATCTTGAATACCAGCGACGAATATATCCTATGAGCCACAAGCTCCTCTGATGATAATGGGATTTAGAGAGGTATATACCTTTCCAACATAAACTGCAAGTAATAATAGAATAATGAAAAGTCGACGGAACCGAGTCTAGAACTCAAGTCATCTTGAATACAGGCGATGAATCTATCCATTGAGCCACAAATTCCTCTGTTGATTACCGGATTTAAACAGGTATATACCTTTCCAACATAAACAGCGAGTAATAATAGAATAATGAAATCCCGACGGAACCGAGTCACGAATTCAAGACATGTTGAATACCAGCGATGATTTTTTCCATTGCGCCATGACTTCCTCTGATGATTATCGGATTTAAACAGGATATATACCTTTCCAACATAAATGGCGAGTAATAATAGAATAATGAAAAGTCGACGGAACCGAGTCTAGAACTCAAATCATCTTGAATACAGGCGATGAATCTATCCATTGAGCCTCAACTCACTCTGTTGATTTACCGGATTTAAACAGGTATATACCTTTCCAACATAAATGGCGAGTAATAATAGAATAAAGAAAACTCGACGGAACCGAGTCTACAACTCAAGTCATCTTGAATACAGGCGATGAATCTATCCATTGAGCCACAAATTCCTCTGTTGATTTTGGAATTTAAACAGGTATATACCTTTCCAACATATATTGCGATTAATAAAAGATTAAAGAAAACTCGACCGGACCATGTTTCAAACTCTTGACATCTTGAATAACAGCGACGAATCTATCCTATGAGCCACAAGTTCCTCTGATTATCATAGGATTTAAACAGGGATATACCTTTCCATCATAAATTGCGAGTAATAATAGAATAATAAAAAGTCGACGGAGCAGAGTCTCGAACATGTAACATCTTGAATACCAACGACGAATCTACCCTATGAGCCACAAGTTCCTCTGATGATCACAGAATTTAAACAGTTATATACCTTTCCAACATAAATTGCGAGTAATAATAGAATAAAGAAAACTCGACGGAACCGAGTCTAGAACTCAAGTCGCCTTGAATACAGGCGATGAATCTCTCCATTGAACCACAAATTCCTCTGTTGATTTTGGAATTTAAACAGGTATATACCTTTCCAACATAAATTGCGCGTAATAATAGAATAAAGAAAACTCGACGGAACCGAGTCTCGAACTCAAGACATGTTGAATATCAGCGGTGAATCTTTCCATTGAGCCCCAAATTTCTCTGTTGATTGTGGAATTTAAATAGGTATATACCTTTACAACATAAATTGCGAGTAATAAAAGATTAAAGAAAACTCGACGGGACCCTGTTTCGAACTCAGGACATCTTGAATACCAGCGACGAATATATCCTATGAGCCACAAGCTCCTCTGATGATCATGGGATTTAGAGAGGTATATACCTTTCCAACATAAACTGCAAGTAATATTAGAATAATAAAATCCCGACGGAAACCGAGTCTTGAATTCAAGACATGTTGAATACCAGCGATGAATCTTTCCATTGCGCCATGACTTCCTCTGATGATAATCGGATTTAAAAAGGTATATACCTTTCCAACATAAATTGAGAGTAATAATAGAATAAAGAAAAATTCGACGGAACCGAGTCTAGAACTCAAGTCATCATGAATACAGGCGATGAATCTATCCATTGAGCCCCAAATTCCTCTGTTGATCATAGAATTTAAACAGGTATATACCTTTCCAACATAAATGGCGAGTAATAATAGAATAATGAAAAGTCGACGGAACCCAGTCTAGAACTCAAGTCATCTTGAATACAGGCGATGAATCTATCCATTGAGCCACAACTCACTCTGTTGATTACCGGATTTAAACAGGTATATACCTTTCCAACATAAACAGCGAGTAATAATAGAATAAAGAAAACTCGACGGAACCGAGTCTACAACTCAAGTCATCTTGAATACAGGCGATGAATCTATCCATTGAGCCACAAATTCCTCTGTTGATTTTGGAATTTAAACAGATATATACCTTTCCAACATATATTGCGATTAATAAAAGATTAAAGAAAACTCGACCGGACCATGTTTCAAACTCTTGACATCTTGAATAACAGCGACGAATCTATCCTATGAGCCACAAGTTCCTCTGATTATCACAGGATTTAAACAGGGATATACCTTTCCATCATAAATTGCGAGTAATAATAGAATAATAAAAAGTCGACGG
Organism: Styela plicata; assembly: GCA_963675895.2. Lineage (NCBI taxonomy): Eukaryota > Metazoa > Chordata > Ascidiacea > Stolidobranchia > Styelidae > Styela > Styela plicata. Next base: position 2,862,881 of record CAVMBJ020000001.1, read on the forward strand.
AGCCGAGTCTCGAACTCGTAACATCTTGAATACCAGCGACGAATCTACCCTATGAGCCACAAGTTCCCCTGATGATCACAGAATTTAAACAGGTATATACCTTTCCAACATAAATTGCGAGTCATAATTAGAATTAAGAAAACTCGACGGAACCGAGAGTCTAGAACTCAAGTCGCCTTGAATACAGGCGATGAATCTATCCATCGAGCCACAAATTGCTCTGTTGATTTTGGAATTTAAACAGGTATATACCTTTCCAACATAAATTGCGCGTAATAATAGAATAAAGAAAACTCGACGGAACCGAGTCTACAACTCAAGTCATCTTGAATACAGGCGATGAATCTATCCATTGAGCCACAAATTCCTCTGTTGATTTTGGAATTTAAACAGATATATACCTTTCCAACATATATTGCGATTAATAAAAGATTAAAGAAAACTCGACCGGACCATGTTTCAAACTCTTGACATCTTGAATAACAGCGACGAATCTATCCTATGAGCCACAAGTTCCTCTGATTATCACAGGATTTAAACAGGGATATACCTTTCCATCATAAATTGCGAGTAATAATAGAATAATAAAAAGTCGACGGAGCCGAGTCTCGAACTCGTAACATCTTGAATACCAGCGACGAATCTACCCTATGAGCCACAAGTTCCCCTGATGATCACAGAATTTAAACAGGTATATACCTTTCCAACATAAATTGCGAGTCATAATTAGAATTAAGAAAACTCGACGGAACCGAGAGTCTAGAACTCAAGTCGCCTTGAATACAGGCGATGAATCTATCCATCGAGCCACAAATTGCTCTGTTGATTTTGGAATTTAAACAGGTATATACCTTTCCAACATAAATTGCGCGTAATAATAGAATAAAGAAAACTCGACGGAACCGAGTCTCGAACTCAAGACATGTTGAACACCAGCGGTGAATCTTTCCATTGAGCCACAAATTTCTCTGTTGATTGTGGAATTTAAATAGGTATATACCTTTACAACATAAATTGCGAGTAATAAAAAATTAAAGAAAACTCGACGGGACCCTGTTTCGAACTCAGGACATCTTGAATACCAGCGACGAATATATCCTATGAGCCGCAAGCTCCTCTGATGATCATGGGATTTAGAGAGGTATATACCTTTCCAACATAAACTGCAAGTAATAATAGAATAATGAAAAGTCGACGGAACCGAGTCTAGAACTCAAGTCATCTTGAATACAGGCGATGAATCTATCCATTGAGCCACAAATTCCTCTGTTGATTACCGGATTTAAACAGGTATATACCTTTCCAACATAAACAGCGAGTAATAATAGAATAATGAAATCCCGACGGAACCGAGTCACGAATTCAAGACATGTTGAATACCAGCGATGATTCTTTCCATTGCGCCATGACTTCCTCTGATGATTATCGGATTTAAAAAGGTATATACCTTTCCAACATAAATTGCGAGTCATAATTAGAATTAAGAAAACTCGACGGAACCGAGTCTAGAACTCAAGTCGCCTTGAATACAGGCGATGAATATATCCATTGAGCCACAAATTGCTCTGTTGATTTTGGAATTTAAACAGGTATATACCTTTCCAACATAAATTGCGCCTAATAATAGAATAAAGAAAACTCGACGGAACCGAGTCTCGGACTCAAGACATGTTGAACACCAGCGGTGAATCTTTCCATTGAGCCACAAATTTCTCTGTTGATTGTGGAATTTAAATAGGTATATACCTTTACAACATAAATTGCGAGTAATAAAAAAATAAAAAAAAGTCGACGGGACCCTGTTTCGAACTCAGGACATCTTGAATACCAGCGACGAATATATCCTATGAGCCACAAGCTCGTCTGATGATCATGGGATTTAGAGAGGTATATACCTTTCCAACATAAACTGCAAGTAATAATAGAATAATGAAAAGTCGACGGAACCGAGTCTAGAACTCAAGTCATCTTGAATACAGGCGATGAATCTATCCATTGAGCCACAAATTCCTCTGTTGATTACCGGATTTAAACAGGTATATACCTTTCCAACATAAACAGCGAGTAATAATAGAATAATGAAATCCCGACGGAACCGAGTCACGAATTCAAGACATGTTGAATACCAGCGATGATTCTTTCCATTGCGCCATGACTTCCTCTGATGATTATCGGATTTAAACAGGTATATACCTTTCCAACATAAATGGCGAGTAATAATAGAATAATGAAAAGTCGACGGAACCGAGTCTACAACTCAAGTCATCTTGAATACAGGCGATGAATCTATCCATTGAGCCACAACTCACTCTGTTGATTACCTGATTTAAACAGGTATATACCTTTCCAACATAAACAGCGAGTAATAATAGAATAAAGAAAACTCGACGGAACCGAGTCTACAACTCAAGTCATCTTGAATACAGGCGATGAATCTATCCATTGAGCCACAAATTCCTCTGATGATTTTGGAATTTAAACAGATATATACCTTTCCAACATATATTGCGATTAATAAAAGATTAAAGAAAACTCGACCGGACCATGTTTCAAACTCTTGACATCTTGAATAACAGCGACGAATCTATCCTATGAGCCACAAGTTCCTCTGATTATCACAGGATTTAAACAGGGATATACCTTTCCATCATAAATTGCGAGTAATAATAGAATAATAAAAAGTCGACGGAGCCGAGTCTCGAACTCGTAACATCTTGAATACCAGCGACGAATCTACCCTATGAGCCACAAGTTCCCCTGATGATCACAGAATTTAAACAGGTATATACCTTTCCAACATAAATTGCGAGTCATAATTAGAATTAAGAAAACTCGACGGAACCGAGAGTCTAGAACTCAAGTCGCCTTGAATACAGGCGATGAATCTATCCATCGAGCCACAAATTGCTCTGTTGATTTTGGAATTTAAACAGGTATATACCTTTCCAACATAAATTGCGCGTAATAATAGAATAAAGAAAACTCGACGGAACCGAGTCTCGAACTCAAGACATGTTGAACACCAGCGGTGAATCTTTCCATTGAGCCACAAATTTTTCTGTTGATTGTGGAATTTAAATAGGTATATACCTTTCCAACATAAATTGCGAGTCATAATTAGAATTAAGAAAACTCGACGGAACCGAGTCTAGAACTCAAGTCGCCTTGAATACAGGCGATGAATCTATCCATTGAGCCACAAATTGCTCTGTTGATTTTGCAATTTAAACAGGTATATACCTTTCCAACATATATTGCGATTAATAAAAGTTTAAAGAAAACTCGACCGGACCATGTTTCAAACTCTTGACATCTTGAATAACAGCGACGAATCTATCCTATGAGCCACAAGTTCCTCTGATTATCATAGGATTTAAACAGGGATATATCTTTCCATCATAAATTGCGAGTAATAATAGAATAATAAAAAGTCGACGGAGCCGAGTCTCGAACTCGTAACATCTTGAATACCAGCGAAGAATCTACCCTATGAGCTACAAGTTCCTCTGATGATCACAGAATTTAAACAGGTATATACCTTTCCAACATAAATTGCGAGTCATAATTAGAATTAAGAAAACTCGACGGAACCGAGTCTAGAACTCAAGTCGCCTTGAATACAGGCGATGAATCTATCCATTGAGCCACAAATTGCTCTGTTGATTTTGGAATTTAAAGAGGTATATACCTTTCCAACATAAATTGCGCGTAATAATAGAATAAAGAAAACTCGACGGAACCGAGTCTGGAACTCAAGACATGTTGAACACCAGCGGTGAATCTTTCCATTGAGCCACAAATTTTTCTGTTGATTGTGGAATTTAAATAGGTATATACCTTTCCAACATAAATTGCGAGTCATAATTAGAATTAAGAAAACTCGACGGAACCGAGTCTAGAACTCAAGTCGCCTTGAATACAGGCGATGAATCTATTCATTGAGCCACAAATTGCTCTGTTGATTTTGCAATTTAAACAGGTATATACCTTTCCAACATATATTGCGATTAATAAAAGTTTAAAGAAAACTCGACCGGACCATGTTTCAAACTCTTGACATCTTGAATAACAGCGACGAATCTATCCTATGAGCCACAAGTTCCTCTGATTATCATAGGATTTAAACAGGGATATATCTTTCCATCATAAATTGCGAGTAATAATAGAATAATAAAAAGTCGACGGAGCCGAGTCTCGAACTCGTAACATCTTGAATACCAGCGACGAATCTACCCTATGAGCCACAAGTTCCTCTGATGATCACAGAATTTAAACAGGTATATACCTTTCCAACATAAATTGCGAGTCATAATTAGAATTAAGAAAACTCGACGGAACCGAGTCTAGAACTCAAGTCGCCTTGAATACAGGCGATGAATCTATCCATTGAGCCACAAATTGCTCTGTTGATTTTGGAATTTAAACAGGTATATACCTTTCCAACATAAATTGCGCGTAATAATAGAATAAAGAAAACTCGACGGAACCGAGTCTCGAACTCAAGACATGTTGAACACCAGCGGTGAATCTTTCCATTGAGCCACAAACTTCTCTGTTGATTGTGGAATTTAAATAGGTATATACCTTTACAACATAAATTGCGAGTAATAAAAAAGTAAAGAAAACTCGACGGGACCCTGTTTCGAACTCAGGACATCTTGAATACCAGCGACGAATATATCCTATGAGCCACAAGCTCCTCTGATGATAATGGGATTTAGAGAGGTATATACCTTTCCAACATAAACTGCAAGTAATAATAGAATAATGAAAAGTCGACGGAACCGAGTCTAGAACTCAAGTCATCTTGAATACAGGCGATGAATCTATCCATTGAGCCACAAATTCCTCTGTTGATTACCGGATTTAAACAGGTATATACCTTTCCAACATAAACAGCGAGTAATAATAGAATAATGAAATCCCGACGGAACCGAGTCACGAATTCAAGACATGTTGAATACCAGCGATGATTTTTTCCATTGCGCCATGACTTCCTCTGATGATTATCGGATTTAAACAGGTATATACCTTTCCAACATAAATGGCGAGTAATAATAGAATAATGAAAAGTCGACGGAACCGAGTCTAGAACTCAAATCATCTTGAATACAGGCGATGAATCTATCCATTGAGCCTCAACTCACTCTGTTGATTACCGGATTTAAACAGGTATATACCTTTCCAACATAAATGGCGAGTAATAATAGAATAAAGAAAACTCGACGGAACCGAGTCTACAACTCAAGTCATCTTGAATACAGGCGATGAATCTATCCATTGAGCCACAAATTCCTCTGTTGATTTTGGAATTTAAACAGGTATATACCTTTCCAACATATATTGCGATTAATAAAAGATTAAAGAAAACTCGACCGGACCATGTTTCAAACTCTTGACATGTTGAATAACAGCGACGAATCTATCCTATGAGCCACAAGTTCCTCTGATTATCATAGGATTTAAACAGGGATATACCTTTCCATCATAAATTGCGAGTAATAATAGAATAATAAAAAGTCGACGGAGCAGAGTCTCGAACATGTAACATCTTGAATACCAACGACGAATCTACCCTATGAGCCACAAGTTCCTCTGATGATCACAGAATTTAAACAGTTATATACCTTTCCAACATAAATTGCGAGTAATAATAGAATAAAGAAAACTCGACGGAACCGAGTCTAGAACTCAAGTCGCCTTGAATACAGGCGATGAATCTATCCATTGAGCCACAAATTCCTCTGTTGATTTTGGAATTTAAACAGGTATATACCTTTCCAACATAAATTGCGCGTAATAATAGAATAAAGAAAACTCGACGGAACCGAGTCTCGAACTCAAGACATGTTGAATACCAGCGGTGAATCTTTCCATTGAGCCCCAAATTTCTCTGTTGATTGTGGAATTTAAATAGGTATATACCTTTACAACATAAATTGCGAGTAATAAAAGATTAAAGAAAACTCGACGGGACAATGTTTCGAACTCAGGACATCTTGAATATCAGCGACGAATATATCCTATGAGCCACAAGCTCCTCTGATGATCATGGGATTTAGAGAAGTATATACCTTTCCAACATAAACTGCAAGTAATAATAGAATAATAAAATCCCGACGGAAACCGAGTCTTGAATTCAAGACATGTTGAATACCAGCGATGAATCTTTCCATTGCGCCATGACTTCCTCTGATGATTATCGGATTTAAACAGGTATATACCTTTCCAACATAAACAGCGAGTAATAATTGAATAAAGAAAACTCGACGGAACCGAGTCTAGAACTCAAGTCATCTTGAATACAGGCGATGAATCTATCCATTGAGCCACAAATTCCTCTGTTGATTTTGGAATTTAAACAGGTATATACCTTTCCAACATATATTGCGATTAATAAAAGATTAAAGAAAACTCGACGGGACCATGTTTCAAACTCTTGACATCTTGAATAACAGCGACGAATCTATCCTATGAGCCACAGGTTCCTCTGATTATCATAGGATTTAAACAGGGATATACCTTTCCATCATAAATTGCGAGTAATAATAGAATAATAAAAAGTCGACGGAGCAGAGTCTCGAACATGTAACATCTTGAATACCAACGACGAATCTACCCTATGAGCCACAAGTTCCTCTGATGATCACAGAATTTAAACAGGTATATACCTTTCCAACATAATTGCGAGTAATAATAGAATAAAGAAAACTCGACGGAACCGAGTCTGGAACTCAAGTCGCCTTGAATACAGGCGATGAATCTTTCCATTGAGCCACAAATTCCTCTGTTGATTTTGGAATTTAAACAGGTATATACCTTTCCAACATAAATTGCGCGTAATAATAGAATAAAGAAAACTCGACGGAACCGAGTCTCGAACTCAAGACATGTTGAATATCAGCGGTGAATCTTTCCATTGAGCCCCAAATTTCTCTGTTGATTGTGGAATTTAAATAGGTATATACCTTTACAACATAAATTGCGAGTAATAAAAGATTAAAGAAAACTCGACGGGACCCTGTTTCGAACTCAGGACATCTTGAATACCAGCGACGAATATATCCTATGAGCCACAAGCTCCTCTGATGATCATGGGATTTAGAGAGGTATATACCTTTCCAACATAAACTGCAAGTAATAATAGAATAATGAAAAGTCGACGGAACCGAGTCTAGAACTCAAGTCATCTTGAATACAGGCGATGAATCTATCCATTGAGCCACAACTCACTCTGTTGATTACCTGATTTAAACAGGTATATACCTTTCCAACATAAACAGCGAGTAATAATAGAATAAAGAAAACTCGACGGAACCGAGTCTAGAACTCAAGTCATCTTGAATACAGGCGATGAATCTATCCATTGAGCCACAAATTCCTCTGTTGATTTTGGAATTTAAACAGGTATATACCTTTCCAACATATATTGCGATTAATAAAAGATTAAAGAAAACTCGACGGGACCATGTTTCAAACTCGTGACATCTTGAATTACAGCGCCGAATCTATCCTATGAGCCACAAGTTCCTCTGATCATCATAGGATTTAAACAGGGATATACCTTTCCATCATAAATTGCGAGTAATAATAGTATAATAAAAAGTCGACGGAGCAGAGTCTCGAACATGTAACATCTTGAATACCAACGACGAATCTACCCTATGAGCCACAAGTTCCTCTGATGATCACAGAATTTAAACAGGTATATATACCTTTCCAACATAAATTGCGAGTAATAATAGAATAAAGAAAACTCGACGGAACCGAGTCTAGAACTCAAGTCGCCTTGAATACAGGCGATGAATCTATCCATTGAGCCACAAATTCCTCTGTTGATTTTGGAATTTAAACAGGTATATACCTTTCCAACATAAATTGCGCGTAATAATAGAATAAAGAAAACTCGACGGAACCGAGTTTCGAACTCAAGACATGTTGAATACCAGCGGTGAATCTTTTCATTGAGCCCCAAATTTCTCTGTTGATTGTGGAATTTAAATAGGTATATACCTTTACAACATAAATTGCGAGTAATAAAAGATTAAAGAAAACTCGACGGGACCCTGTTTCGAAACTCAGGACATCTTGAATACCAGCGACGAATATATCCTATGAGCCACAAGCTCCTCTGATGATCATGGGATTTAGAGAGGTATATACCCTTTCCAACGTAAACTGCAAGTAATAATAGAATAATAAAATCCCGACGGAAACCGAGTCTTTGAATTCAAGACATGTTGAATACCAGCGATGAATCTTTCCATTGCGCTATGACTTCCTCTGATGATTATCGGATTTAAACAGGTATATACCTTTCCAACATAAATTGAGAGTAATAATTGAATAAAGAAAAACTCGACGGAACCGATTCTAGAACCCAAGTCATCTTGAATACAGGCGATGAATCTATCCATTGAGCCACAAATTCCTCTGTTGATTTTGGAATTTAAACAGGTATATACCTTTCCAACATAAATTGCGCGTAATAATAGAATAAAGAAAACTCGACGGAACCGAGTCTCGAACACTCAAGACATGTTGAATACCAGCGGGGGAATCTTTCCATTGAGCCACAAAATTTTTCTGTTGATTGTGGAATTTAAACAGGTATATACCTTTACAACATAAATTGCGAGTAATAAAAGATTAAAGAAAACTCGACGGAACCCTGTTTCGAACTCATGACATCTTGAATACCAGCGACGAATCTATCCTATAAGCCACAAGTTCCTCTGATGATTATAGGATTTAATAAACAGGTATATACCTTTCCAACATAAAACAGCGAGTAATAATAATAGAATAATGCAATCCGACGGAAACCGAGTCCTCGAATTCAAGACATGTTGAATACCAGCGATGAATCTTTCTATTGCGCCATGACTTCCTCTTATTGATTATCGGATTTAAACAGGTAAATACCTTTCCAACATAAATGGCGAGAAATAATAGAATAATGAAAAGTCGACGGAACCGAGTGTAGAACTCAAGTCATCTTGAATACAGGCGATGAATCTATCCATTGAGCCACAATTTCCTCTGTTGAATACCGGATTTAAACAGGTATATACCTTTCCAACATAAACAGCGAGTAATAATAGAATAATGAAATCCCGACGGAACCGAGTCTCGAATTCAAGACATGTTGAATACCAGCGATGAATCTTTCCACTGCGCCATGACTTCCTCTGATGATTATCGGATTTAAACAGGTATATACTTTTCCAACATAAATGGCGAGTAATAATAGAATAATGAAAAGTCGACGGAAACCGAGTCTAGAACTCAAGTCATCTTGAATACAGGCGATGAATCTATCCATTGAGCCACAACTCACTCTGTTGATTACCGGATTTAAACAGGTATATACCTTTCCAACATAAAACAGCGAGTAATAATAGAATAAAGAAAACTCGACGGAACCGAGTCTAGAACTCAAGTCATCTTGGAATACAGGCGATGAATCTTTCCATTGAGCCACAAATTTCTCTGTTGATTGTGGAATTTAAATAAATAGGTATATACCTTTACAACATAAATTGCGAGTAATAAAAAAATTAGAGAAAACTCGACGGGGACCCTGTTTCGAACTCAGGACATCTTGAATACCAGCGACGAATATATCCTATGAGCCACAAGCTCCTCTGATGATCATGGAATTTAGAGAGGTATATAACTTTCCAACATAAACTGCAAGTAATAATAGAATAATGAAAAGTCGACGGAACCGAGTCTAGAACTCAAGTCATCTTGAATACAGGCGATGAATCTATCCATTGAGCTACAAATTCCTCTGTTGATTACCGGATTTAAACAGGTATATTCCTTTCCAACATAAACAGCGACTAATAATAGAATAATGAAATCCCGACGGAACCGAGTCACGAATTCAAGACATGTTGAATACCAGCGATGATTCTTTCCATTGCGCCATGACTTCCTCTGATGATTATCGGATTTAAACAGGTATATACCTTTCCAACATAAATGGCGAGTAATAATAGAATAATGAAAAGTCGACGGAACCGAGTCTAGAACTCAAGTCATCTTGAATACAGGCGATGAATCTATCCATTGAGCCACAATTCACTCTGTTGATTACCTGATTTAAACAGGTATATACATTTCCAACATAAACAGCGAGTAATAATAGAATAAAGAAAACTCGACGGAACCGAGTCTAGAACTCAAGTCATCTTGAATACAGGCGATGAATCTATCCATTGAGCCACAAATTCCTCTGTTGATTTTGGAATTTAAACAGGTATATACCTTTCCAACATATATTGCGATTAATAAAAGATTAAAGAAAACTCGACGGGACCATGTTTCAAACTCTTGACATCTTGAAATAACAGCGACGAATCTATCCTATGAGCCACAAGTTCCTCTGATTATCATAGGATTTAAACAGGGATATACCTTTCCATCATAAATTGCGAGTAATAATAGAATAATAAAAAGTCGACGGAGCAGAGTCTCGAACTCGTAACATCTTGAATACCAGCGACGAATCTACCCTATGAGCCACAAGTTCCTCTGATGATCACAGAATTTAAACAGGTATATACCTTTCCAACATAAATTGCGAGTCATAATTAGAATTAAGAAAACTCGACGGAACCGAGTCTAGAACTCAAGTCGCCTTGAATACAGGCGATGAATCTATCCATTGAGCCACAAATTGCTCTGTTGATTTTGCAATTTAAACAGGTATATACCTTTCCAACATATATTGCGATTAATAAAAGATTAAAGAAAACTCGACCGGACCATGTTTCAAACTCTTGACATCTTGAATAACAGCGACGAATCTATCCTATGAGCCACAAGTTCCTCTGATTATCATAGGATTTAAACAGGGATATATCTTTCCATCATAAATTGCGAGTAATAATAGAATAATAAAAAGTCGACGGAGCCGAGTCTCGAACTCGTAACATCTTGAATACCAGCGAAGAATCTACCCTATGAGCTACAAGTTCCTCTGATGATGACAGAATTTAAACAGGTATATACCTTTCCAACATAAATTGCGAGTCATAATTAGAATTAAGAAAACTCGACGGAACCGAGTCTAGAACTCAAGTCGCCTTGAATACAGGCGATGAATCTATCCATTGAGCCACAAATTGCTCTGTTGATTTTGGAATTTAAAGAGGTATATACCTTTTCCAACATAAATTGCGCGTAATAATAGAATAAAGAAAACTCGACGGAACCGAGTCTGGAACTCAAGACATGTTGAACACCAGCGGTGAATCTTTCCATTGAGCCACAAATTTTTCTGTTGATTGTGGAATTTAAATAGGTATATACCTTTACAACATAAATTGCGAGTAATAAAAAATTAAAGAAAAACTCGACGGGACCCTGTTTCGAACTCAGGACATCTTGAATACCAGCGACGAAATATATCCTATGAGCCACAAGCTCCTCTGATGATCATGGGATTTAGAGAGGTATATACCTTTCCAACATAAATTGCGAGTCATAATTAGAATTAAGAAAACTCGACGGAACCGAGTCTAGAACTCAAGTCGCCTTGAATACAGGCGATGAATCTATCCATTGAGCCACAAATTGCTCTGTTGATTTTGGAATTTAAAACAGGTATATACCTTTCCAACATAAATTGCGCGTAATAATAGAATAAAGAAAAACTCGACGGAACCGAGTCTCGAACTCAAGACATGTTGAACGCCAGCGGTGAATCTTTCCATTGAGCCACAAATTTCTCTGTTGATTGTGGAATTTAAATAGGTATATACCTTTACAACATAAATTGCGAGTAATAAAAAATTAAAGAAAACTCGACGGGACCCTGTTTCGAACTCAGGACATCTTGAATACCAGCGACGAATATATCCTATGAGCCACAAGCTCCTCTGATGATCATGGGATTTAGAGAGGTATATACCTTTCCAACATAAACTGCAAGTAATAATAGAATAATGAAAAGTCGACGGAACCGAGTCTAGAACTCAAGTCATCTTGAATACAGGCGATGAATCTATCCATTGAGCCAGAAATTCCTCTGTTGATTACCGGATTTAAACAGGTATATACCTTTTCCAACATAAACAGCGAGTAATAATAGAATAATGAAATCCCGACGGAACCGAGTCCCGAATTCAAGACATGTTGAATACCAGCGATGATTCTTTCCATTGCGCCATGACTTCCTCTGATGATTATCGGATTTAAACAGGAATATACCTTTCCAACATAAATGGCGAGTAATAATAGAATAAAGAAAACTCGACGGAACCGAGTCTAGAACTCAAGTCATCTTGAATACAGGCGATGAATCTATCCATTGAGCCACAAATTCCTCTGTTGATTTTGGAATTTAAACAGGTATATACCTTTCCAACATATATTGCGATTAATAAAAGATTAAAGAAAACTCGACGGGACCATGTTTCAAACTCTTGACATCTTGAATAACAGCGACGAATCTATCCTATGAGCCACAAGTTCCTCTGATTATCATAGGATTTAAACAGGGATATACCTTTCCATCATAAATTGCGAGTAATAATAGAATAATAAAAAGTCGACGGAGAAGAGTCTCGAACCTGTAACATCTTGAATACCAACGACGAATCTACCCTATGAGCCACAAGTTCCTCTGATGATCACAGAATTTAAGCAGGTATATACCTTTCCAACATAAATTGCGAGTAATAATAGAATAAAGAAAACTCGACGGAACCGAGTCTCGAACTCAAGACATGTTGAATAACAGCGGTGAATCTTTCCATTGAGCCCCAAATTTCTCTGTTGATTGCGGAATTTAAATAGGTATATACCTTTACAACATAAATTGCGAGTAATAAAAGATTAAAGAAAACTCGACGGGACCCTATTTCTAACTCAGGACATCTTGAATACCAGCGACGAATATATCCTATGAGCCACAAGCTCCTCTGATGATCATGGGATTTAGAGAGGTATATACCTTTCCAACATAAACTGCAAGTAATAATAGAATAATAAAATCCCGACGGAAACCGAGTCTTGAATTCAAGACATGTTGAATACCAGCGATGAATCTTTCCATTGCGCCATGACTTCCTCTGATGATTATCGGATTTAAACAGGTATATACCTTTCCAACATAAATTGAGAGTAATAATTGAATAAAGAAAACTCGACGGAACCGAGTCTAGAACCCAAGTCATCTTGAATACCAGCGACAAATCTATCCAATAAGCCACAAGTTCCTCTGATGATCATAGGATTTAAACAGGTATATACCTTTCCAACATAAATGGCGAGTAATAATAGAATAATAAAAAGACGACGGAGCCGAGTCTCGATCTCAAGACTTCTTGAAATACCAGCGATGAATCTATCCATTGAGCCACAACTTACTCTGTTGATTACTGGATTTAAACAGATATATACCTTTCCAACATAAACAGCGAGTAATAATAGAATAATGCAATCCCGACGGAACCGAGTCTCGTATTCAAGACATGTTGAATACCAGCGATGAATCTTTCCATTGCGCCATGACTTCCTCTGATGATTATCGGATTTAAAACAGGTATATACCTTTCCAACATAAATGGCGAGTAATAATAGAATAATGAAAAGTCGACGGAACCGAGTCTAGAACTCAAGTCATCTTGAATATAGGCGATGAATCAATCCATTGAGCCACAAATTCCTCTGTTGATTACCGGTTTCAAACAGGTATATACCTTTCCAACATAAACAGCGAGTAATAATAGAATAATGAAATCCCGACGGAACCGAGTCTCGAATTCAAGACATGTTGAATACCAGCGATGAATCTTTCCATTGCGCCATGACTTCCTCTGATGATAAGCGGATTTAAACAGGTATATACCTTTCCAACATAAATTGAGAGTAATAATAGAATTAAGAAAAATTCGACGGAACCGAGTCTAGAACTCAAGTCATCTTGAATACAGGCGATGAATCTATCCATTGAGCCCCAAATTCCTCTGTTGATCATAGAATTTAAACAGGTATATACCTTTCCAACATAAATGGCGAGTAATAATAGAATAAATGAAAAGTCGACGGAACCCAGTCTAGAACTCAAGTCATCTTGAATACAGGCGATGAATCTATCCATTGAGCCACAACTCACTCTGTTGATTACCGGATTTAAACAGGTAAATACCTTTCCAACATAAACAGCGAGTAATAATAGAATAAAGAAAACTCGACGGAACCGAGTCTACAACTCAAGTCATCTTGAATACGGGCGATGAATCTTTCCATTGAGCCACAAATTCCTCTGTTGATTTGGAATTTTAAACAGGTATATACCTTTCCAACATATATTGCGATTAATAAAAGATTAAAGAAAACTCGACCGGACCATGTTTCAAACTCTTGACATCTTGAATAACAGCGACGAATCTATCCTATGAGCCACAAGTTCCTCTGATTATCACAGGATTTTAAACAGGGATATATCTTTCCATCATAAAATTGCGAGTAATAATAGAATAATAAAAAGTCGACGGAGCCGAGTCTCGAACTCGTAACATCTTGAATACTAGCGAAAAATCTACCCTATTAGCCACAAGTTCCTCTGATGATCACAGAATTTAAACAGGTATATACCTTTCCAACATAAATTGCGAGTCATAATTAGAATTAAGAAAACTCGACGGAACCGAGTCTAGAACTCAAGTCGCCTTGAATACAGGCGATGAATCTATCCATTGAGCCACAACTTACTCTGTTGATTACTGGATTTAAACAGATATATACCTTTCCAACATAAACAGCGAGTAATAATAGAATAATGAAATCCCGACGGAACCGAGTCTCGTATTCAAGACATGTTGAATACCAGCGATGAATCTTTCCATTGCGCCATGACTTCCTCTGATGATTATCGGATTTAAACAGGTATATACCTGTCCAACATAAATGGCGAGTAATAATAGAATAATGAAAAGTCGACGGAACCGAGTATAGAACTCAAGTCATCTTGAATATAGGCGATGAATCAATCCATTGAGCCACAAATTCCTCTGTTGTTTAACGGATTCAAACAGGTATATACCTTTCCAACATAAACAGCGAGTAATAATAGAATAATGAAATCCCGACGGAACCGAGTCTCGAATTCAAGACATGTTGAATACCAGCGATGAAGCTTTCCATTGCGCCATGACTTCCTCTGATGATAATCGGATTTAAACAGGTATATACCTTTCCAACATAAATTGAGAGTAATAATAGAATAAAGAAAAATTCGACGGAACCGAGTCTCGTATTCAAGTCATCTTGAATACAGGCGATGAATCTATCGATTGAGCCCCAAATTCCTCTGTTGATCATAGAATTTAAACAGGTGTATACCTTTCCAACATAAATGGCGAGTAATAATAGAATAATGAAAAGTCGACGGAAACCAGTCTAGAACTCAAGTCATCTTGAATACAGGCGATGAATCTATCCATTGAGCCACAACTCACTCTTTTGATTACCGGATTTAAACAGGTAAATACCTTTCCAACATAAACCGCGAGTAATAATAGAATAAAGAAAACTCGACGGAACCGAGTCTACAACTCAAGTCATCTTGAATACGGGCGATGAATCTTTCCATTGAGCCACAAATTCCTCTGTTGATTTTGGAATTTAAACAGGTATATACCTTTCCAACATATATTGCGATTAATAAAAGATTAAAGAAAACTCGACCGGACCATGTTTTAAACTCTTGACATATTGAATAACAGCGACGAATCTATCCTATGAGCCACAAGTTCCTCTGATTATCATAGGATTTAAACAGGGATATACCTTTCCATCATAAATTGCGAGTAATAATAGAATAATAAAAAGTCGACGGAGCCGAGTCTCGAACTCGTAACATCTTGAATACCAGCGACGAATCTACCCTATGAGCCACAAGTTCCTCTGATGATCACAGAATTTAAACAGGTATATACCTTTCCAACATAAATATCGAGTCATAATTAGAATTAAGAAAACTCGACGGAACCGAGTCTAGAACTCAAGTCGCCTTGAATACAGGCGATGAATCTATCCATTGAGCCACAAATTCCTCTGTTGATTTTGGAATTTAAACAGGTATATACCTTTCCAACATAAATTACGCGTAATAATAGAATAAAGAAAACTCGACGGAACCGAGTTTCGAACTCAAGACATGTTGAATACCAGCGGTGAATCTTTTCATTGAGCCCCAAATTTCTCTGTTGATTGTGGAATTTAAATAGGTATATACCTTTACAACATAAATTGCGAGTAATAAAAGATTAAAGAAAACTCGACGGGACCCTGTTTCGAACTCAGGACATCTTGAATACCAGCGACGAATATATCCTATGAGCCACAAGCTCCTCTGATGATCATGGGATTTAGAGAGGTATATACCTTTCCAACGTAAACTGCAAGTAATAATAGAATAATAAAATCCCGACGGAAACCGAGTCTTGAATTCAAGACATGTTGAATACCAGCGATGAATCTTTCCATTGCGCTATGACTTCCTCTGATGATTATCGGATTTAAACAGGTATATACCTTTCCAACATAAATTGAGAGTAATAATTGAATAAAGAAAACTCGACGGAACCGATTCTAGAACCCAAGTCATCTTGAATACAGGCGATGAATCTATCCATTGAGCCACAAATTCCTCTGTTGATTTTGGAATTTAAACAGGTATATACCTTTCCAACATAAATTGCGCGTAATAATAGAATAAAGAAAACTCGACGGAACCGAGTCTCGAACTCAAGACATGTTGAATACCAGCGGGGAATCTTTCCATTGAGCCACAAATTTTTCTGTTGATTGTGGAATTTAAACAGGTATATACCTTTACAACATAAATTGCGAGTAATAAAAGATTAAAGAAAACTCGACGGAACCCTGTTTCGAACTCATGACATCTTGAATACCAGCGACGAATCTATCCTATAAGCCACAAGTTCCTCTGATATTTATAGGATTTAAACAGGTATATACCTTTCCAACATAAACAGCGAGTAATAATAGAATAATGCAATCCCGACGGAACCGAGTCTCGAATTCAAGACATGTTGAATACCAGCGATGAATCTTTCTATTGCGCCATGACTTCCTCTTATGATTTTGGAATTTAAACAGGTATATACCTTTCCAACATAAATTGCGCGTAATAATAGAATAAAGAAAACTCGACGGAACCGAGTCTCGAACTCAAGACATGTTGAATACCAGCGGGGAATCTTTCCATTGAGCCACAAATTTTTCTGTTGATTGTGGAATTTAAACAGGTATATACCTTTACAACATAAATTGCGAGTAATAAAAGATTAAAGAAAACTCGACGGAACCCTGTTTCGAACTCATGACATCTTGAATACCAGCGACGAATCTATCCTATAAGCCACAAGTTCCTCTGATATTTATAGGATTTAAACAGGTATATACCTTTCCAACATAAACAGCGAGTAATAATAGAATAATGCAATCCCGACGGAACCGAGTCTCGAATTCAAGACATGTTGAATACCAGCGATGAATCTTTCTATTGCGCCATGACTTCCTCTTATGATTATCGGATTTAAACAGGTAAATACCTTTCCAACATAAATGGCGAGAAATAATAGAATAATGAAAAGTCGACGGAACCGAGTCTAGAACTCAAGTCATCTTGAATACAGGCGATGAATCTATCCATTGAGCCACAAATTCCTCTGTTGAATACCGGATTTAAACAGGTATATACCTTTCCAACATAAACAGCGAGTAATAATAGAATAATGAAATCCCGACGGAACCGAGTCTCGAATTCAAGACATGTTGAATACCAGCGATGAATCTTTCCACTGCGCCATGACTTCCTCTGATGATTATCGGATTTAAACAGGTATATACTTTTCCAACATAAATGGCGAGTAATAATAGAATAATGAAAAGTCGACGGAACCGAGTCTAGAACTCAAGTCATCTTGAATACAGGCGATGAATCTATCCATTGAGCCACAACTCACTCTGTTGATTACCGGATTTAAACAGGTATATACCTTTCCAACATAAACAGCGAGTAATAATAGAATAAAGAAAACTCGACGGAACCGAGTCTAGAACTCAAGTCATCTTGAATACAGGCGATGAATCTTTCCATTGAGCCACAAATTTCTCTGTTGATTGTGGAATTTAAATAGGTATATACCTTTACAACATAAATTGCGAGTAATAAAAAATTAGAGAAAACTCGACGGGACCCTGTTTCGAACTCAGGACATCTTGAATACCAGCGACGAATATATCCTATGAGCCACAAGCTCCTCTGATGATCATGGAATTTAGAGAGGTATATAACTTTCCAACATAAACTGCAAGTAATAATAGAATAATGAAAAGTCGACGGAACCGAGTCTAGAACTCAAGTCATCTTGAATACAGGCGATGAATCTATCCATTGAGCTACAAATTCCTCTGTTGATTACCGGATTTAAACAGGTATATTCTTTTCCAACATAAACAGCGACTAATAATAGAATAATGAAATCCCGACGGAACCGAGTCACGAATTCAAGACATGTTGAATACCAGCGATGATTCTTTCCATTGCGCCATGACTTCCTCTGATGATTATCGGATTTAAACAGGTATATACCTTTCCAACATAAATGGCGAGTAATAATAGAATAATGAAAAGTCGACGGAACCGAGTCTAGAACTCAAGTCATCTTGAATACAGGCGATGAATCTATCCATTGAGCCACAATTCACTCTGTTGATTACCTGATTTAAACAGGTATATACATTTCCAACATAAACAGCGAGTAATAATAGAATAAAGAAAACTCGACGGAACCGAGTCTAGAACTCAAGTCATCTTGAATACAGGCGATGAATCTATCCATTGAGCCACAAATTCCTCTGTTGATTTTGGAATTTAAACAGGTATATACCTTTCCAACATATATTGCGATTAATAAAAGATTAAAGAAAACTCGACGGGACCATGTTTCAAACTCTTGACATCTTGAATAACAGCGACGAATCTATCCTATGAGCCACAAGTTCCTCTGATTATCATAGGATTTAAACAGGGATATACCTTTCCATCATAAATTGCGAGTAATAATAGAATAATAAAAAAGTCGACGGAGCAGAGTCTCGAACTCGTAACATCTTGAATACCAGCGACGAATCTACCCTATGAGCCACAAGTTCCTCTGATGATCACAGAATTTAAACAGGTATATACCTTTCCAACATAAATTGCGAGTCATAATTAGAATTAAGAAAACTCGACGGAACCGAGTCTAGAACTCAAGTCGCCTTGAATACAGGCGATGAATCTATCCATTGAGCCACAAATTGCTCTGTTGATTTTGCAATTTAAACAGGTATATACCTTTCCAACATATATTGCGATTAATAAAAGATTAAAGAAAACTCGACCCGGACCATGTTTCAAACTCTTGACATCTTGAATAACAGCGACGAATCTATCCTATGAGCCACAAGTTCCTCTGATTATCATAGGATTTAAACAGGGATATATCTTTCCATCATAAATTGCGAGTAATAATAGAATAATAAAAAGTCGACGGAGCCGAGTCTCGAACTCGTAACATCTTGAATACCAGCGAAGAATCTACCCTATGAGCTACAAGTTCCTCTGATGATGACAGAATTTAAACAGGTATATACCTTTCCAACATAAAATTGCGAGTCATAATTAGAATTAAGAAAACTCGACGGAACCGAGTCTAGAACTCAAGTCGCCTTGAATACAGGCGATGAATCTATCCATTGAGCCACAAATTGCTCTGTTGATTTTGGAATTTAAAGAGGTATATACCTTTCCAACATAAATTGCGCGTAATAATAGAATAAAGAAAACTCGACGGAACCGAGTCTGGAACTCAAGACATGTTGAACACCAGCGGTGAATCTTTCTATTGAGCCACAAATTTTTCTGTTGATTGTGGAATTTAAATAGGTATATACCTTTACAACATAAATTGCGAGTAATAAAAAATTAAAGAAAACTCGACGGGACCCTGTTTCGAACTCAGGACATCTTGAATACCAGCGACGAATATATCCTATGAGCCACAAGCTCCTCTGATGATCATGGGATTTAGAGAGGTATATACCTTTCCAACATAAATTGCGAGTCATAATTAGAATTAAGAAAACTCGACGGAACCGAGTCTAGAACTCAAGTCGCCTTGAATACAGGCGATGAATCTATCCATTGAGCCACAAATTGCTCTGTTGATTTTGGAATTTAAACAGGTATATACCTTTCCAACATAAATTGCGCGTAATAATAGAATAAAGAAAACTCGACGGAACCGAGTCTCGAACTCAAGACATGTTGAACACCAGCGGTGAATCTTTCCATTGAGCCACAAATTTCTCTGTTGATTGTGGAATTTAAATAGGTATATACCTTTACAACATAAATTGCGAGTAATAAAAAATTAAAGAAAACTCGACGGGACCCTGTTTCGAACTCAGGACATCTTGAATACCAGCGACGAATATATCCTATGAGCCACAAGCTCCTCTGATGATCATGGGATTTAGAGAGGTATATACCTTTCCAACATAAACTGCAAGTAATAATAGAATAATGAAAAGTCGACGGAACCGAGTCTAGAACTCAAGTCATCTTGAATACAGGCGATGAATCTATCCATTGAGCCAGAAATTCCTCTGTTGATTACCGGATTTAAACAGGTATATACCTTTCCAACATAAACAGCGAGTAATAATAGAATAATGAAATCCCGACGGAACCGAGTCCCGAATTCAAGACATGTTGAATACCAGCGATGATTCTTTCCATTGCGCCATGACTTCCTCTGATGATTATCGGATTTAAACAGGAATATACCTTTCCAACATAAATGGCGAGTAATAATAGAATAAAGAAAACTCGACGGAACCGAGTCTAGAACTCAAGTCATCTTGAATACAGGCGATGAATCTATCCATTGAGCCACAAATTCCTCTGTTGATTTTGGAATTTAAACAGGTATATACCTTTCCAACATATATTGCGATTAATAAAAGATTAAAGAAAACTCGACGGGACCATGTTTCAAACTCTTGACATCTTGAATAACAGCGACGAATCTATCCTATGAGCCACAAGTTCCTCTGATTATCATAGGATTTAAACAGGGATATACCTTTCCATCATAAATTGCGAGTAATAATAGAATAATAAAAAGTCGACGGAGAAGAGTCTCGAACCTGTAACATCTTGAATACCAACGACGAATCTACCCTATGAGCCACAAGTTCCTCTGATGATCACAGAATTTAAGCAGGTATATACCTTTCCAACATAAATTGCGAGTAATAATAGAATAAAGAAAACTCGACGGAACCGAGTCTCGAACTCAAGACATGTTGAATAACAGCGGTGAATCTTTCCATTGAGCCCCAAATTTCTCTGTTGATTGCGGAATTTAAATAGGTATATACCTTTTACAACATAAATTGCGAGTAATAAAAGATTAAAGAAAACTCGACGGGACCCTATTTCTAACTCAGGACACATCTTGAATACCAGCGACGAATATATCCTATGAGCCACAAGCTCCTCTGATGATCATGGGATTTAGAGAGGTATATACCTTTCCAACATAAACTGCAAGTAATAATAGAATAATAAAATCCCGACGGAAACCGAGTCTTGAATTCAAGACATGTTGAATACCAGCGATGAATCTTTCCATTGCGCCATGACTTCCTCTGATGATTATCGGATTTAAACAGGTATATACCTTTCCAACATAAATTGAGAGTAATAATTGAATAAAGAAAACTCGACGGAACCGAGTCTAGAACCCAAGTCATCTTGAATACCAGCGACAAATCTATCCAATAAGCCACAAGTTCCTCTGATGATCATAGGATTTAAACAGGTATATACCTTTCCAACATAAATTGCGAGTAATAATAGAATAATAAAAAGACGACGGAGCCGAGTCTCGATCTCAAGACTTCTTGAATACCAGCGATGAATCTATCCATTGAGCCACAACTTACTCTGTTGATTACTGGATTTAAACAGATATATACCTTTCCAACATAAACAGCGAGTAATAATAGAATAATGCAATCCCGACGGAACCGAGTCTCGTATTCAAGACATGTTGAATACCAGCGATGAATCTTTCCATTGCGCCATGACTTCCTCTGATGATTATCGGATTTAAACAGGTATATACCTTTCCAACATAAATGGCGAGTAATAATAGAATAATGAAAAGTCGACGGAACCGAGTCTAGAACTCAAGTCATCTTGAATATAGGCGATGAATCAATCCATTGAGCCACAAATTCCTCTGTTGATTACCGGTTTCAAACAGGTATATACCTTTCCAACATAAACAGCGAGTAATAATAGAATAATGAAATCCCGACGGAACCGAGTCTCGAATTCAAGACATGTTGAATACCAGCGATGAATCTTTCCATTGCGCCATGACTTCCTCTGATGATAAGCGGATTTAAACAGGTATATACCTTTCCAACATAAATTGAGAGTAATAATAGAATTAAGAAAAATTCGACGGAACCGAGTCTAGAACTCAAGTCATCTTGAATACAGGCGATGAATCTATCCATTGAGCCCCAAATTCCTCTGTTGATCATAGAATTTAAACAGGTATATACCTTTCCAACATAAATGGCGAGTAATAATAGAATAATGAAAAGTCGACGGAACCCAGTCTAGAACTCAAGTCATCTTGAATACAGGCGATGAATCTATCCATTGAGCCACAACTCACTCTGTTGATTACCGGATTTAAACAGGTAAATACCTTTCCAACATAAACAGCGAGTAATAATAGAATAAAGAAAACTCGACGGAACCGAGTCTACAACTCAAGTCATCTTGAATACGGGCGATGAATCTTTCCATTGAGCCACAAATTCCTCTGTTGATTTTGGAATTTAAACAGGTATATACCTTTCCAACATATATTGCGATTAATAAAAGATTAAAGAAAACTCGACCGGACCATGTTTCAAACTCTTGACATCTTGAATAACAGCGACGAATCTATCCTATGAGCCACAAGTTCCTCTGATTATCACAGGATTTAAACAGGGATATATCTTTCCATCATAAATTGCGAGTAATAATAGAATAATAAAAAGTCGACGGAGCCGAGTCTCGAACTCGTAACATCTTGAATACTAGCGAAAAATCTACCCTATTAGCCACAAGTTCCTCTGATGATCACAGAATTTAAACAGGTATATACCTTTCCAACATAAATTGCGAGTCATAATTAGAATTAAGAAAACTCGACGGAACCGAGTCTAGAACTCAAGTCGCCTTGAATACAGGCGATGAATCTATCCATTGAGCCACAACTTACTCTGTTGATTACTGGATTTAAACAGATATATACCTTTCCAACATAAACAGCGAGTAATAATAGAATAATGAAATCCCGACGGAACCGAGTCTCGTATTCAAGACATGTTGAATACCAGCGATGAATCTTTCCATTGCGCCATGACTTCCTCTGATGATTATCGGATTTAAACAGGTATATACCTGTCCAACATAAATGGCGAGTAATAATAGAATAATGAAAAGTCGACGGAACCGAGTATAGAACTCAAGT
The DNA here is from genome assembly GCA_963675895.2 of Styela plicata. NCBI lineage: Eukaryota > Metazoa > Chordata > Ascidiacea > Stolidobranchia > Styelidae > Styela > Styela plicata. Next base: position 2,886,520 of record CAVMBJ020000001.1, read on the forward strand.
CATCTTGAATATAGGCGATGAATCAATCCATTGAGCCACAAATTCCTCTGTTGTTTAACGGATTCAAACAGGTATATACCTTTCCAACATAAACAGCGAGTAATAATAGAATAATGAAATCCCGACGGAACCGAGTCTCGAATTCAAGACATGTTGAATACCAGCGATGAAGCTTTCCATTGCGCCATGACTTCCTCTGATGATAATCGGATTTAAACAGGTATATACCTTTCCAACATAAATTGAGAGTAATAATAGAATAAAGAAAAATTCGACGGAACCGAGTCTCGTATTCAAGTCATCTTGAATACAGGCGATGAATCTATCGATTGAGCCCCAAATTCCTCTGTTGATCATAGAATTTAAACAGGTATATACCTTTCCAACATAAATGGCGAGTAATAATAGAATAATGAAAAGTCGACGGAAACCAGTCTAGAACTCAAGTCATCTTGAATACAGGCGATGAATCTATCCATTGAGCCACAACTCACTCTTTTGATTACCGGATTTAAACAGGTAAATACCTTTCCAACATAAACCGCGAGTAATAATAGAATAAAGAAAACTCGACGGAACCGAGTCTACAACTCAAGTCATCTTGAATACGGGCGATGAATCTTTCCATTGAGCCACAAATTCCTCTGTTGATTTTGGAATTTAAACAGGTATATACCTTTCCAACATATATTGCGATTAATAAAAGATTAAAGAAAACTCGACCGGACCATGTTTTAAACTCTTGACATATTGAATAACAGCGACGAATCTATCCTATGAGCCACAAGTTCCTCTGATTATCATAGGATTTAAACAGGGATATACCTTTCCATCATAAATTGCGAGTAATAATAAAATAATAAAAAGTCGACGGAGCCGAGTCTCGAACTCGTAACATCTTGAATACCAGCGACGAATCTTCCCTATGAGCCACAAGTTCCTCTGATGATCACAGAATTTAAACAGGTATATACCTTTCCAACATAAATTGCGAGTCATAATTAGAATTAAGAAAACTCGACGGAACCGAGTCTAGAACTCAAGTCGCCTTGAATACAGGCGATGAATCTATCCATTGAGCCACAAATTGCTCTGTTGATTTTGGAATTTAAACAGGTATATACCTTTCCAACATAAATTGCGCGTAATAATAGAATAAAGAAAACTCGACGGAACCGAGTCTCGAACTCAAGACATGTTGAACACCAGCGGTGAATCTTTCCATTGAGCCACAAACTTCTCTGTTTATTTTGGGATTTAAATAGGTATATACCTTTACAACATAAATTGCGAGTAATAAAAAATTAAAGAAAACTCGACGGGACCCTGTTTCGAACTCAGGACATCTTGAATACCAGCGACGAATATATCCTATGAGCCACAAGCTCCTCTGATGATCATGGGATTTAGAGAGGTATATACCTTTCCAACATAAACTGCAAGTAATAATAGAATAATGAAAAGTCGACGGAACCGAGTCTAGAACTCAAGTCATCTTGAATACAGGCGATGAATCTATCCATTGAGCCACAAATTCCTCTGTTGATTACCGGATTTAAACAGGTATATACCTTTCCAACATAAACAGCGAGTAATAATGGAATAATGAAATCCCGACGGATCCGAGTCACGAATTCAAGACATGTTGAATACCAGCGATGATTCATTCCATTGCGGCATGACTTCCTCTGATGATTATCGGATTTAAACAGGTATATACCTTTCCAACATAAATGGCGAGTAATAATAGAATAATGAAAAGTCGACGGAACCGAGTCTAGAACTCAAGTCATCTTGAATACAGGCGATGAATCTACCCTATGAGCCACAAGTTCCTCTGATGATCACAGAATTTAAACAGGTATATACCTTTCCAACATAAATTGCGAGTCATAATTAGAATTAAGAAAACTCGACGGAACCGAGTCTAGAACTCAAGTCGCCTTGAATACAGGCGATGAATCTATCCATTGAGCCACAAATTGCTCTGTTGATTTTGGAATTTAAACAGGTATATACCTTTCCAACATAAATTGCGCGTAATAATAGAATAAAGAAAACACGACGGGGACCCTGTTTCGAACTCAGGACATCTTGAATACCAGCGACGAATATATCCTATGAGCCACAAGCTCCTCTGATGATCATGGGATTTAGAGAGGTATATATACCTTTCCAACATAAACTGCAAGTAATAATAGAATAATAAAATCCCGACGGTAACCGAGTCTTGAATTCAAGACATGTTGAATACCAGCGATGAATCTTTCCATTGCGCCATGACTTCCTCTGATGATAATCGGATTTAAACAGGTATATACCTTCCCAACATAAATTGAGAGTAATAATAGAATAAAGAAAAATTCGACGGAACCGAGTCTAGAACTCAAGTCATCTTGAATACAGGCGATGAATCTATCCATTGAGCCCCAAATTCCTCTGTTGATCATAGAATTTAAACAGGTATATTCCTTTCCAACATAAATGGCGAGTAATAATAGAATAATGAAAAGTCGACGGAACCGAGTCTACAACTCAAGTCATCTTGAATAGAGGCGATGAATCTATCCATTGAGCCACAACTCACTCTGTTGATTACCTGATTTAAACAGGTATATACCTTTCCAACATAAACAGCGAGTAATAATAGAATAAAGAAAACTCGACGGAACCGAGTCTAGAACTCAAGTCATCTTGAATACAGGCGATGAATCTATCCATTGAGCCACAAATTCCTCTGTTGATTTTGGAATTTAAACAGGTATATACCTTTCCAACATATATTGCGATTAATAAAAGATTAAAGAAAACTCGACGGGACCATGTTTCAAACTCTTGACATCTTGAATAACAGCGACGAATCTATCCTATGAGCCACAAGTTCCTCTGATTATCATAGGATTTAAACAGGGATATACCTTTCCATCATAAATTGCGAGTAATAATAAAATAATAAAAAGTCGACGGAGCCGAGTCTCGAACTCGTAACATCTTGAATACCAGCGACGAATCTTCCCTATGAGCCACAAGTTCCTCTGATGATCACAGAATTTAAACAGGTATATACCTTTCCAACATAAATTGCGAGTCATAATTAGAATTAAGAAAACTCGACGGAACCGAGTCTAGAACTCAAGTCGCCTTGAATACAGGCGATGAATCTATCCATTGAGCCACAAATTGCTCTGTTGATTTTGGAATTTAAACAGGTATATACCTTTCCAACATAAATTGCGCGTAATAATAGAATAAAGAAAACTCGACGGAACCGAGTCTCGAACTCAAGACATGTTGAATACCAGCGGTGAATCTTTCCATTGAGCCCCAAATTTCTCTGTTGATTGTGGAATTTAAATAGGTATATACCTTTACAACATAAATTGCGAGTAATAAAAAATTAAAGAAAACTCGACGGGACCCTGTTTCGAACTCAGGACATCTTGAATACCAACGACGAATATATCCTATGAGCCACAAGCTCCTCTGATGATCATGGGATTTAGAGAGGTATATACCTTTCCAACATAAACTGCAAGTAATAATAGAATAATAAAATCCCGACGGAAACCGAGTCTTGAATTCAAGACATGTTGAATACCAGCGATGAATCTTTCCATTGCGCTATGACTTCCTCTGATGGTTATCGGATTTAAACAGGTATATACCTTTCCAACATAAATTGAGAGTAATAATTGAATAAAGAAAACTCGACGGAACCGATTCTAGAACCCAAGTCATCTTGAATACAGGCGATGAATCTATCCATTGAGCCACAAATTCCTCTGTTGATTTTGGAATTTAAACAGGTATATACCTTTCCAACATAAATTGCGCGTAATAATAGAATAAAGAAAACTCGACGGAACCGAGTCTCGAACTCAAGACATGTTGAATACCAGCGGGGAATCTTTCCATTGAGCCACAAATTTCTCTGTTGATTGTGGAATTTAAACAGGTATATACCTTTACAACATAAATTGCGAGTAATAAAAGATTAAAGAAAACTCGACGGAACCCTGTTTTTTCGAACTCATGACATCTTGAATACCAGCGACGAATCTATCCTATAAGCCACAAGTTCCTCTGATGATCATAGGATTTAAACAGGTATATACCTTTCCAACATAAATTGCGAGTAATAATAGAATAATAAAAAGACGACGGAGCCGAGTCTCGATCTCAAGACTTCTTGAATACCAGCGATGAATCTATCCATTGAGCCACAACTTACTCCGTTGATTACTGGATTTAAACAGGTATATACCTTTCCAACATAAACAGCGAGTAAGTAATAATAGAATAATGCAATCCCGACGGAACCGAGTCTCGTATTCAAGACATGTTGAATACCAGCGATGAATCTTTCCATTGCGTCATGACTTCCTCTTATGATTATCGGATTTAAACAGGTATATACCTTTCCAACATAAATGGCGAGAAATAATAGAATAATGAAAAGTCGACGGAACCGAGTCTAGAACTCAAGTCATCTTGAATACAGGCGATGAATCTATCCATTGAGCCAAAAATTCCTCTGTTGAATACCGGATTTAAACAGGTATATACCTTTCCAACATAAAACAGCGAGTAATAATAGAATAATGAAATCCCGACGGAACCGAGTCTCGAATTCAAGACATGTTGAATACCAGCGATGAATCTTTCCATTGCGCCATGACTTCCTCTGATGATTATCGGATTTAAACAGGTATTATACTTTTCCAACATAAATGGCGAGTAATAATAGAATAATGAAAAGTCGACGGAACCGAGTCTAGAACTCAAGTCATCTTGAATACAGGCGATGAATCTATCCATTGAGCCACAACTCACTCTGTTGATTACCGGATTTAAACAGGTATATACCTTTCCAACATAAACAGCGAGTAATAATAGAATAAAGAAAACTCGACGGAACCGAGTCTAGAACTCAAGTCATCTTGAATACAGGCGATGAATCTTTCCATTGAGCCACAAATTTCTCTGTTGATTGTGGAATTTAAATAGGTATATACCTTTACAACATAAATTGCGAGTAATAAAAGATTAAAGAAAACTCGACGGGACCATGTTTCGAACTCATGACATCTTGAATACCAGCGGCGAATCTATCCTATGAGCCACAATCTCCTCTGATGATCATGGGATTTAAACAGGTATATTCCTTTCCAACATAAATGGCGAGTAATAATAGAATAATGAAAAGACGACGGAACCGAGTCTAGAACTCAAGTCATCTTGAATACAGGCGATGAATCTATCCATTGAGCCACAAATTCCTCTGTTGAATACCGGATTTAAACAGGTATATACCATTCCAACATAAACTGCGAGTAATAATAGAATAATAAAATCCTGACGGAAACCGAGTCTTGAATTCAAGGCACGTTGAATACCAGCGATGAATCTTTCCATTGCGCCATGACTTCCTTTGATGATTATCGGATTTAAACAGGTATATACCCTTCCAACATAAATGGCGAGTAATAATAGAATAATGAAAAGTCGACGTAACCGAGTCTAGAACTCAAGTCATCTTGAATACAGGTGATGAATCTATCCATTGAGCCACAACTCACTCTGTTGGTTACCGGATTTAAACAGGTATATACCTTTCCAACATAAATTGCGCGTAATGATAGAATAAAGAAAACTCGACGGAACCGAGTCTCGAAATCAAGACATGTTGAATACCAGCGGGGAATCTTTCCATTGAGCCACAAATTTCTCTGTTGATTGTGGAATTTAAACAGGTATATACCTTTACAACATAAATTGCGAGTAATAAAAGATTAAAGAAAACTCGACGGAACCCTGTTTCGAACTCATGACATCTTGAATACCAGCGACAAATCTATCCTATAAGCCACAAGTTCCTCTGATGATAATAGGATTTAAACAGGTATATACCTTTCCAACATAAATTGCGAGTAATAATAGAATAATAAAAAGACGACGGAGCCGAGTCTCGATCTCTAGACTTCTTGAATACCAGCGATGAATCTATCCATTGAGCCACAAATTCCTCTGTTGTTTAACGGATTCAAACAGGTATATACCTTTCCAACATAAACAGCGAGTAATAATAGAATAATGAAATCCCGACGGAACCGAGTCTCGAATTCAAGACATGTTGAATACCAGCGATGAAGCTTTCCATTGCGCCATGACTTCCTCTGATGATAATCGGATTTAAACAGGTATATACCTTTCCAACATAAATTGAGAGTAATAATAGAATAAAGAAAAATTCGACGGAACCGAGTCTCGTATTCAAGTCATCTTGAATACAGGCGATGAATCTATCGATTGAGCCCCAAATTCCTCTGTTGATCATAGAATTTAAACAGGTATATACCTTTCCAACATAAATGGCGAGTAATAATAGAATAATGAAAAGTCGACGGAAACCAGTCTAGAACTCAAGTCATCTTGAATACAGGCGATGAATCTATCCATTGAGCCACAACTCACTCTTTTGATTACCGGATTTTAAACAGGGTAAATACCTTTCCAACATTAAACCGCGAGTAATAATAGAATAAAGAAAACTCGACGGAACCGAGTCTACAACTCAAGTCATCTTGAATACGGGCGATGAATCTTTCCATTGAGCCACAAATTCCTCTGTTGATTTTGGAATTTAAACAGGTATATACCTTTCCAACATATATTGCGATTAATAAAAGATTAAAGAAAACTCGACCGGACCATGTTTTAAACTCTTGACATATTGAATAACAGCGACGAATCTATCCTATGAGCCACAAGTTCCTCTGATTATCATAGGATTTAAACAGGGATATACCTTTCCATCATAAATTGCGAGTAATAATAAAATAATAAAAAGTCGACGGAGCCGAGTCTCGAACTCGTAACATCTTGAATACCAGCGACGAATCTTCCCTATGAGCCACAAGTTCCTCTGATGATCACAGAATTTAAACAGGTATATACCTTTCCAACATAAATTGCGAGTCATAATTAGAATTAAGAAAACTCGACGGAACCGAGTCTAGAACTCAAGTCGCCTTGAATACAGGCGATGAATCTATCCATTGAGCCACAAATTGCTCTGTTGATTTTGGAATTTAAACAGGTATATACCTTTCCAACATAAATTGCGCGTAATAATAGAATAAAGAAAACTCGACGGAACCGAGTCTCGAACTCAAGACATGTTGAACACCAGCGGTGAATCTTTCCATTGAGCCACAAACTTCTCTGTTTATTTTGGGATTTAAATAGGTATATACTTTTACAACATAAATTGCGAGTAATAAAAAATTAAAGAAAACTCGACGGGACCCTGTTTCGAACTCAGGACATCTTGAATACCAGCGACGAATATATCCTATGAGCCACAAGCTCCTCTGATGATCATGGGATTTAGAGAGGTATATACCTTTCCAACATAAACTGCAAGTAATAATAGAATAATGAAAAGTCGACGGAACCGAGTCTAGAACTCAAGTCATCTTGAATACAGGCGATGAATCTATCCATTGAGCCACAAATTCCTCTGTTGATTACCGGATTTAAACAGGTATATACCTTTCCAACATAAACAGCGAGTAATAATGGAATAATGAAATCCCGACGGATCCGAGTCACGAATTCAAGACATGTTGAATACCAGCGATGATTCATTCCATTGCGCCATGACTTCCTCTGATGATTATCGGATTTAAACAGGTATATACCTTTCCAACATAAATGGCGAGTAATAATAGAATAATGAAAAGTCGACGGAACCGAGTCTAGAACTCAAGTCATCTTGAATACAGGCGATGAATCTACCCTATGAGCCACAAGTTCCTCTGATGATCACAGAATTTAAACAGGTATATACCTTTCCAACATAAATTGCGAGTCATAATTAGAATTAAGAAAACTCGACGGAACTGAGTCTAGAACTCAAGTCGCCTTGAATACAGGCGATGAATCTATCCATTGAGCCACAAATTGCTCTGTTGATTTTGCAATTTAAACAGGTATATACCTTTCCAACATATATTGCGATTAATAAAAGATTAAAGAAAACTCGACCGGACAATGTTTCAAACTCTTGACATCTTGAATAACAGCGACGAATCTATCCTATGAGCCACAAGTTCCTCTGATTATCATAGGATTTAAACAGGGATATACCTTTCCATCTTAAATTGCGAGTAATAATAGAATAATAAAAAGTCGACGGAGCCGAGTCTCGAACTCGTAACATCTTGAATACCAGCGACGAATCTACCCTATGAGCCACAAGTTCCCCTGATGATCACAGAATTTAAACAGGTATATACCTTTCCAACATAAATTGCGAGTCATAATTAGAATTAAGAAAACTCGACGGAACCGAGAGTCTAGAACTCAAGTCGCCTTGAATACAGGCGATGAATCTATCCATCGAGCCACAAATTGCTCTGTTGATTACCGGATTTAAACAGGTATATACCTTTCCAACATAAACAGCGAGTAATAATAGAATAATGAAATCCCGACGGAACCGAGTCACGAATTCAAGACATGTTGAATACCAGCGATGATTCTTTCCATTGCGCCATGACTTCCTCTGAAGATTATCGAATTTAAACAGGTATATACCTTTCCAACATAAATTGCGAGTCATAATTAGAATTAAGAAAACTCGACGGAACCGAGTCTAGAACTCAAGTCGCCTTGAATACAGGCGATGAATCTATCCATTGAGCCACAAATTGCTCTGTTGATTTTGGAATTTAAACAGGTATATACCTTTCCAACATAAATTGCGCGTAATAATAGAATAAAGAAAACACGACGGGACCCTGTTTCGAACTCAGGACATCTTGAATACCAGCGACGAATATATCCTATGAGCCACAAGCTCCTCTGATGATCATGGGATTTAGAGAGGTATATACCTTTCCAACATAAACTGCAAGTAATAATAGAATAATAAAATCCCGACGGAAACCGAGTCTTGAATTCAAGACATGTTGAATACCAGCGATGAATCTTTCCATTGCGCCATGACTTCCTCTGATGATAATCGGATTTAAACAGGTATATACCTTCCCAACATAAATTGAGAGTAATAATAGAATAAAGAAAAATTCGACGGAACCGAGTCTAGAACTCAAGTCATCTTGAATACAGGCGATGAATCTATCCATTGAGCCCCAAATTCCTCTGTTGATCATAGAATTTAAACAGGTATATTCCTTTCCAACATAAATGGCGAGTAATAATAGAATAATGAAAAGTCGACGGAACCGAGTCTACAACTCAAGTCATCTTGAATAGAGGCGATGAATCTATCCATTGAGCCACAACTCACTCTGTTGATTACCTGATTTTAAACAGGTATATACCTTTCCAACATAAACAGCGAGTAATAATAGAATAAAGAAAACTCGACGGAACCGAGTCTAGAACTCAAGTCATCTTGAATACAGGCGATGAATCTATCCATTGAGCCACAAATTCCTCTGTTGATTTTGGAATTTAAACAGGTATATATACCTTTCCAACATATATTGCGATTAATAAAAGATTAAAGAAAACTCGACGGGACCATGTTTCAAACTCTTGACATCTTGAATAACAGCGACGAATCTATCCTATGAGCCACAAGTTCCTCTGATTATCATAGGATTTAAACAGGGATATACCTTTCCATCATAAATTGCGAGTAATAATAGAATAATAAAAAGTCGACGGAGCAGAGTCTCGAACATGTAACATCTTGAATACCAACGACGAATCTACCCTATGAGCCACAAGTTCCTCTGATGATCACAGAATTTAAACAGGTATATACCTTTCCAACATAAATTGCGAGTAATAATAGAATAAAGAAAACTCGACGGAACCGAGTCTCGAACTCAAGACATGTTGAATACCAGCGGTGAATCTTTCCATTGAGCCCCAAATTTCTCTGTTGATTGTGGAATTTAAATAGGTATATACCTTTACAACATAAATTGCGAGTAATAAAAGATTAAAGAAAACTCGACGGGACCCTGTTTCGAACTCAGGACATCTTGAATACCAACGACGAATATATCCTATGAGCCACAAGCTCCTCTGATGATCATGGGATTTAGAGAGGTATATACCTTTCCAACATAAACTGCAAGTAATAATAGAATAATAAAATCCCGACGGAAACCGAGTCTTGAATTCAAGACATGTTGAATACCAGCGATGAATCTTTCCATTGCGCTATGACTTCCTCTGATGGTTATCGGATTTAAACAGGTATATACCTTTCCAACATAAATTGAGAGTAATAATTGAATAAAGAAAACTCGACGGAACCGATTCTAGAACCCAAGTCATCTTGAATACAGGCGATGAATCTATCCATTGAGCCACAAATTCCTCTGTTGATTTTGGAATTTAAACAGGTATATACCTTTCCAACATAAATTGCGCGTAATAATAGAATAAAGAAAACTCGACGGAACCGAGTCTCGAACTCAAGACATGTTGAATACCAGCGGGGAATCTTTCCATTGAGCCACAAATTTTTCTGTTGATTGTGGAATTTAAACAGGTATATACCTTTACAACATAAATTGCGAGTAATAAAAGATTAAAGAAAACTCGACGGAACCCTGTTTCGAACTCATGACATCTTGAATACCAGCGACGAATCTATCCTATAAGCCACAAGTTCCTCTGATGATCATAGGATTTAAACAGGTATATACCTTTCCAACATAAATTGCGAGTAATAATAGAATAATAAAAAGACGACGGAGCCGAGTCTCGATCTCAAGACTTCTTGAATACCAGCGATGAATCTATCCATTGAGCCACAACTTACTCCGTTGATTACTGGATTTAAACAGGTATATACCTTTCCAACATAAACAGCGAGTAATAATAGAATAATGCAATCCCGACGGAACCGAGTCTCGTATTCAAGACATGTTGAATACCAGCGATGAATCTTTCCATTGCGTCATGACTTCCTCTTATGATTATCGGATTTAAACAGGTATATACCTTTCCAACATAAATGGCGAGAAATAATAGAATAATGAAAAGTCGACGGAACCGAGTCTAGAACTCAAGTCATCTTGAATACAGGCGATGAATCTATCCATTGAGCCAAAAATTCCTCTGTTGAATACCGGATTTAAACAGGTATATACCTTTCCAACATAAACAGCGAGTAATAATAGAATAATGAAATCCCGACGGAACCGAGTCTCGAATTCAAGACATGTTGAATACCAGCGATGAATCTTTCCATTGCGCCATGACTTCCTCTGATGATTATCGGATTTAAACAGGTATATATACTTTTCCAACATAAATGGCGAGTAATAATAGAATAATGAAAAGTCGACGGAACCGAGTCTAGAAACTCAAGTCATCTTGAATACAGGCGATGAATCTATCCATTGAGCCACAACTCACTCTGTTGATTACCGGATTTAAACAGGGTATATACCTTTCCAACATAAACAGCGAGTAATAATAGAATAAAGAAAACTCGACGGAACCGAGTCTAGAACTCAAGTCATCTTGAAATACAGGCGATGAATCTTTTCCATTGAGCCACAAATTTCTCTGTTGATTGTGGAATTTAAATAGGTATATACCTTTACAACATAAATTGCGAGTAATAAAAGATTAAAGAAAACTCGACGGGACCATGTTTCGAACTCATGACATCTTGAATACCAGCGGCGAATCTATCCTATGAGCCACAATCTCCTCTGATGATCATGGGATTTAAACAGGTATATTCCTTTCCAACATAAATGGCGAGTAATAATAGAATAATGAAAAGACGACGGAACCGAGTCTAGAACTCAAGTCATCTTGAATACAGGCGATGAATCTATCCATTGAGCCACAAATTCCTCTGTTGAATACCGGATTTAAACAGGTATATACCATTCCAACATAAACTGCGAGTAATAATAGAATAATAAAATCCTGACGGAAACCGAGTCTTGAATTCAAGGCACGTTGAATACCAGCGATGAATCTTTCCATTGCGCCATGACTTCCTTTGATGATTATCGGATTTAAACAGGTATATACCCTTCCAACATAAATGGCGAGTAATAATAGAATAATGAAAAGTCGACGTAACCGAGTCTAGAACTCAAGTCATCTTGAATACAGGTGATGAATTTATCCATTGAGCCACAACTCACTCTGTTGGTTACCGGATTTAAAACAGGTATATACCTTTCCAACATAAATTGCGCGTAATGATAGAATAAAGAAAACTCGACGGAACCGAGTCTCGAAATCAAGACATGTTGAATACCAGCGGGGAATCTTTCCATTGAGCCACAAATTTCTCTGTTGATTGTGGAATTTAAACAGGTATATACCTTTACAACATAAATTGCGAGTAATAAAAGATTAAAGAAAACTCGACGGAACCCTGTTTCGAACTCATGACATCTTGAATACCAGCGACAAATCTATCCTATAAGCCACAAGTTCCTCTGATGATAATAGGATTTAAACAGGTATATACCTTTCCAACATAAATTGCGAGTAATAATAGAATAATAAAAAGACGACGGAGCCGAGTCTCGATCTCTAGACTTCTTGAATACCAGCGATGAATCTATCCATTGAGCCACAACTTACTCTGTTGATTACTGGATTTAAACAGGTATATACCTTACCTACATAAACAGCGAGTAATAATAGAATAATGCAATCCCGACGGAACCGAGTCTCGTATTCAAGACATGTTGAATACCAGCGATGAATCTTTCCATTGCGCCATGACTTCCTCTGATGATTATCGGATTTAAACAGGTATATATATACCTTTCCAACATAAATGGCGAGTAATAATAGAATAAAGAAAACTCGACGGAACCGAGTCTAGAACTCAAGTCATCTTGAATACAGGCGATGAATCTATCCATTGAGCCACAAATTCCTCTGTTGATTTTGGAATTTAAACAGGTATATACCTTTCCAACATATATTGCGATTAATAAAAGATTAAAGAAAACTCGACGGGACCATGTTTCAAACTCTTGACATCTTGAATAACAGCGACGAATCTATCCTATGAGCCACAAGTTCCTCTGATTATCATAGGATTTAAACAGGGATATACCTTTCCATCATAAATTGCGAGTAATAATAGAATAATAAAAAGTCGACGGAGAAGAGTCTCGAACATGTAACATCTTGAATACCAACGACGAATCTACCCTATGAGCCACAAGTTCCTCTGATGATCACAGACTTTAAGCGGGTATATACCTTTCCAACATAAATTGCGAGTAATAATAGAATAAAGAAAACTCGACGGAACCGAGTCTCGAACTCAAGACATGTTGAATAACAGCGGTGAATCTTTCCATTGAGCCCCAAATTTCTCTGTTGATTGCGGAATTTAAATAGGTATATTCCTTTACAACATAAATTGCGAGTAATAAAAGATTAAAGAAAACTCGACGGGACCCTATTTCTAACTCAGGACATCTTGAATACCAGCGACGAATATATCCTATGAGCCACAAGCTCCTCTGATGATCATGGGATTTAGAGAGGTATATACCTTTCCAACATAAACTGCAAGTAATAATAGAATAATAAAATCCCGACGGAAACCGAGTCTTGAATTCAAGGCACGTTGAATACCAGCGATGAATCTTTCCATTGCGCCATGACTTCCTCTGATGATTATCGGATTTAAACAGGTATATACCTTTCCAACATAAATTGAGAGTAATAATTGAATAAAGAAAACTCGACGGAACCGAGTCTAGAACCCAAGTCATCTTGAATACCAGCGACAAATCTATCGAATAAGCCACAAGTTCCTCTGATGATCATAGGATTTAAACAGGTATATACCTTTCCAACATAAATTGCGAGTAATAATAGAATAATAAAAAGACGACGGAGCCGAGTCTCGATCTCAAGACTTCTTGAATACCAGCGATGAATCTATCCATTGAGCCACAACTTACTCTGTTGATTACTGGATTTAAACAGATATATACCTTTCCAACATAAACAGCGAGTAATAATAGAATAATGCAATCCCGACGGAACCGAGTCTCGTATTCAAGACATGTTGAATACCAGCGATGAATCTTTCCATTGCGCCATGACTTCCTCTGATGATTATCGGATTTAAACAGGTATATACCTTTCCAACATAAATGGCGAGTAATAATAGAATAATGAAAAGTCGACGGAACCGAGTCTAGAACTCAAGTCATCTTGAATATAGGCGATGAATCAATCCATTGAGCCACAAATTCCTCTGTTGATTACCGGTTTCAAACAGGTATATACCTTTCCAACATAAACAGCGAGTAATAATAGAATAATGAAATCCCGACGGAACCGAGTCTCGAATTCAAGACATGTTGAATACCAGCGATGAAGCTTTCCATTGCGCCATGACTTCCTCTGATGATAATCGGATTTAAACCTTTCCAACATAAATTGAGAGTAATAATAGAATAAAGAAAAATTCGACGGAACCGAGTCTAGAACTCAAGTCATCTTGAATACAGGCGATGAATCTATCGATTGAGCCCCAAATTCCTCTGTTGATCATAGAATTTAAACAGGTATATACCTTTCCAACATAAATGGCGAGTAATAATAGAATAATGAAAAGTCGACGGAAACCAGTCTAGAACTCAAGTCATCTTGAATACAGGCGATGAATCTATCCATTGAGCCACAACTCACTCTGTTGATTACCGGATTTAAACAGGTAAATACCTTTCCAACATAAACCGCGAGTAATAATAGAATAAAGAAAACTCGACGGAACCGAGTCTACAACTCAAGTCATCTTGAATACGGGCGATGAATCTTTCCATTGAGCCACAAATTCCTCTGTTGATTTTGGAATTTTAAACAGGTATATACCTTTCCAACATATATATTGCGATTAATAAAAGATTAAAGAAAAACTCGACCGGACCATGTTTTTTAAACTCTTGACATATTGAATAACAGCGACGAATCTATCCTATGAGCCACAAGCTCCTCTGATTATCATAGGATTTAAACAGGGATATACCTTTCCATCATAAATTGCGAGTAATAATAAAATAATAAAAAGTCGACGGAGCCGAGTCTCGAACTCGTAACATCTTGAATACCAGCGACGAATCTACCCTATGAGCCACAAGTTCCTCTGATGATCACAGAATTTAAACAGGTATATACCTTTCCAACATAAATTGCGAGTCATAATTAGAATTAAGAAAACTCGATGGAACCGAGTCTAGAACTCAAGTCGCCTTGAATACAGGCGATGAATCTATCCATTGAGCCACAAATTGCTCTGTTGATTTTGGAATTTAAACAGGTATATACCTTTCCAACATATATTGCGATTAATAAAAGATTAAAGAAAACTCGACCGGACCATGTTTCAAACTCTTGACATCTTGAATAACAGCGATGAATCTATCCTATGAGCCACAAGTTCCTCTGATTATCATAGGATTTAAACAGGGATATACCTTTCCATCATAAATTGCGAGTAATAATAAAATAATAAAAAGTCGACGGAGCCGAGTCTCGAACTCGTAACATCTTGAATACCAGCGACGAATCTACCCTATGAGCCACAAGTTCCTCTGATGATCACAGAATTTAAACAGGTATATACCTTTCCAACATAAATTGCGAGTCATAATTAGAATTAAGAAAACTCGACGGAACCGAGTCTAGAACTCAAGTCGCCTTGAATACAGGCGATGAAATCTATCCATTGAGCCACAAATTGCTCTGTTGATTTTTGGAATTTAAACAGGTATATACCTTTCCAACATAAATTGCGCGTAATAATAGAATAAAGAAAACTCGACGGAACCGAGTCTCGAACTCAAGACATGTTGAACACCAGCGGTGAATCTTTCCATTGAGCCACAAACTTCTCTGTTTATTTTTGGGATTTTAAATAGGTATATACTTTTACAACATAAATTGCGAGTAATAAAAAATTAAAGAAAACTCGACGGGACCCTGTTTCGAAACTCAGGACATCTTGAATACCAGCGACGAATATATCCTATGAGCCACAAGCTCCTCTGATGATCATGGGATTTAGAGAGGTATATACCTTTCCAACATAAACTGCAAGTAATAATAGAAATAATGAAAAGTCGACGGAACCGAGTCTAGAACTCAAGTCATCTTGAATACAGGCGATGAATCTATCCATTGAGCCACAAAATTCCTCTGTTGATTACCGGATTTAAACAGGTATATACCTTTCCAACATAAACAGCGAGTAATAATGGAATAATGAAATCCCGACGGATCCGAGTCACGAATTCAAGACATGTTGAATACCAGCGATGATTCATTCCATTGCGCCATGACTTCCTCTGATGATTATCGGATTTAAACAGGTATATACCTTTCCAACATAAATGGCGAGTAATAATAGAATAATGAAAAGTCGACGGAACCGAGTCTAGAACTCAAGTCATCTTGAATACAGGCGATGAATCTATCCACTGAGCCACAACCCACTCTGTTGATTACCGGATTTAAACAGGTATATACCTTTCCAACATAAACAGCGAGTAATAATAGAATTAAGAAAACTCGACGGAACCGAGTCTAGAACTCAAGTCGCCTTGAATACAGGCGATGAATCTATCCATTGAGCCACAAATTGCTCTGTTGATTTTGGAATTTAAACAGGTATATACCTTTCCAACATAAATTGCGCGTAATAATAGAATAAAGAAAACTCGACGGGACCCTGTTTCGAACTCAGGACATCTTGAATACCAGCGAAGAATATATCCTATGAGCCACAAGCTCCTCTGATGATCATGGGATTTAGAGAGGTATATACCTTTCCAACATAAACTGCAAGTAATAATAGAATAATAAAATCCCGACGGAAACCGAGTCTTGAATTCAAGACATGTTGAATACCAGCGATGAATCTTTCCATTGCGCCATGACTTCCTCTGATGATAATCGGATTTAAACAGGTATATACCTTCCCAACATAAATTGAGAGTAATAATAGAATAAAGAAAAATTCGACGGAACCGAGTCTAGAACTCAAGTCATCTTGAATACAGGCGATGAATCTATCCATTGAGCCCCAAATTCCTCTGTTGATCATAGAATTTAAACAGGTATATTCCTTTCCAACATAAATGGCGAGTAATAATAGAATAATGAAAAGTCGACGGAACCGAGTCTACAACTCAAGTCATCTTGAATAGAGGTGATGAATCTATCCATTGAGCCACAACTCACTCTGTTGATTACCTGATTTAAACAGGTATATACCTTTCCAACATAAACAGCGAGTAATAATAGAATAAAGAAAACTCGACGGAACGGAGTCTAGAACTCAAGTCATCTTGAATACAGGCGATGAATCTATCCATTGAGCCACAAATTCCTCTGTTGATTTTGGAATTTAAACAGGTATATACCTTTCCAACATATATTGCGATTAATAAAAGATTAAAGAAAACTCGACGGGACCATGTTTCAAACTCTTGACATCTTGAATAACAGCGACGAATCTATCCTATGAGCCACAAGTTCCTCTGATTATCATAGGATTTAAACAGGGATATACCTTTCCATCATAAATTGCGAGTAATAATAGAATAATAAAAAGTCGACGGAGCAGAGTCTCGAACATGTAACATCTTGAATACCAACGACGAATCTACCCTATGAGCCACAAGTTCCTCTGATGATCACAGAATTTAAACAGGTATATACCTTTCCAACATAAATTGCGAGTAATAATAGAATAAAGAAAACTCGACGGAACCGAGTCTAGAACTCAAGTCGCCTTGAATACAGGCGATGAATCTATCCTTTGAGCCACAAATTCCTCTGTTGATTTTGGAATTTAAACAGGTATATACCTTTCCAACATAAATTGCGCGTAATAATAGAATAAAGAAAACTCGACGGAACCGAGTCTCGAACTCAAGACATGTTGAATACCAGCGGTGAATCTTTCCATTGAGCCCCAAATTTCTCTGTTGATTGTGGAATTTAAATAGGTATATACCTTTACAACATAAAATTGCGAGTAAATAAAAGATTAAAAGACAACTCGACGGGACCCTGTTTCGAACTCAGGACATCTTGAATACCAACGACGAATATATCCTATGAGCCACAAGCTCCTCTGATGATCATGGGATTTAGAGAGGTATATACCTTTCCAACATAAACTGCAAGTAATAATAGAATAATAAAATCCCGACGGAAACCGAGTCTTGAATTCAAGACATGTTGAATACCAGCGATGAATCTTTCCATTGCGCTATGACTTCCTCTGATGGTTATCGGATTTAAACAGGTATATACCTTTCCAACATAAATTGAGAGTAATAATTAAATAAAGAAAACTCGACGGAACCGATTCTAGAACCCAAGTCATCTTGAATACAGGCGATGAATCTATCCATTGAGCCACAAATTCCTCTGTTGATTTTGGAATTTAAACAGGTATATACCTTTCCAACATAAATTGCGCGTAATAATAGAATAAAGAAAACTCGACGGAACCGAGTCTCGAACTCAAGACATGTTGAATACCAGCGGGGAATCTTTCCATTGAGCCACAAATTTCTCTGTTGATTGTGGAATTTAAACAGGTATATACCTTTCCAACATAAACAGCGAGTAATAATAGAATAATGCAATCCCGACGGAACCGAGTCTCGTATTCAAGACATGTTGAATACCAGCGATGAATCTTTCCATTGCGTCATGACTTCCTCTTATGATTATCGGATTTAAACAGGTATATACCTTTCCAACATAAATGGCGAGAAATAATAGAATAATGAAAAGTCGACGGAACCGAGTCTAGAACTCAAGTCATCTTGAATACAGGCGATGAATCTATCCATTGAGCCAAAAATTCCTCTGTTGAATACCGGATTTAAACAGGTATATACCTTTCCAACATAAACAGCGAGTAATAATAGAATAATGAAATCCCGACGGAACCGAGTCTCGAATTCAAGACATGTTGAATACCAGCGATGAATCTTTCCATTGCGCCATGACTTCCTCTGATGATTATCGGATTTAAACAGGTATATACTTTTCCAACATAAATGGCGAGTAATAATAGAATAATGAAAAGTCGACGGAACCGAGTCTAGAACTCAAGTCATCTTGAATACAGGCGATGAATCTATCCATTGAGCCACAACTCACTCTGTTGATTACCGGATTTAAACAGGTATATACCTTTCCAACATAAACAGCGAGTAATAATAGAATAATGAAATCCCGACGGAACCGAGTCTCGAATTCAAGACATGTTGAATACCAGCGATGAATCTTTCCATTGCGCCATGACTTCCTCTGATGATTATCGGATTTAAACAGGTATATACTTTTCCAACATAAATGGCGAGTAATAATAGAATAATGAAAAGTCGACGGAACCGAGTCTAGAACTCAAGTCATCTTGAATACAGGCTATGAATCTATCCATTGAGCCACAACTCACTCTGTTGATTACCGGATTTAAACAGGTATATACCTTTCCAACATAAACAGCGAGTAATAATAGAATAAAGAAAACTCGACGGAACCGAGTCTAGAACTCAAGTCATCTTGAATACAGGCGATGAATCTTTCCATTGAGCCACAAAATTTCTCTGTTGATTGTGGAATTTAAATAGGTATATACCTTTACAACATAAATTGCGAGTAATAAAAGATTAAAGAAAACTCGACGGGACCATGTTTCGAACTCATGACATCTTGAATACCAGCGGCGAATCTATCCTATGAGCCACAATCTCCTCTGATGATCATGGGATTTAAACAGGTATATTCCTTTCCAACATAAATGGCGAGTAATAATAGAATAATGAAAAGACGACGGAACCGAGTCTAGAACTCAAGTCATCTTGAATACAGGCGATGAATCTATCCATTGAGCCACAAATTCCTCTGTTGAATACCGGATTTAAACAGGTATATACCATTCCAACATAAACTGCGAGTAATAATAGAATAATAAAATCCTGACGGAAACCGAGTCTTGAATTCAAGGCACGTTGAATACCAGCGATGAATCTTTCCATTGCGCCATGACTTCCTTTGATGATTATCGGATTTAAACAGGTATATACCCTTCCAACATAAATGGCGAGTAATAATAGAATAATGAAAAGTCGACGTAACCGAGTCTAGAACTCAAGTCATCTTGAATACAGGTGATGAATCTATCCATTGAGCCACAACTCACTCTGTTGGTTACCGGATTTAAACAGGTATATACCTTTCCAACATAAATTGCGCGTAATGATAGAATAAAGAAAACTCGACGGAACCGAGTCTCGAAATCAAGACATGTTGAATACCAGCGGGGAATCTTTCCATTGAGCCACACATTTCTCTGTTGATTGTGGAATTTAAACAGGTATATACCTTTACAACATAAATTGCGAGTAATAAAAGATTAAAGAAAACTCGACGGAACCCTGTTTCGAACTCATGACATCTTGAATACCAGCGACAAATCTATCCTATAAGCCACAAGTTCCTCTGATGATAATAGGATTTAAACAGGTATATACCTTTCCAACATAAATTGCGAGTAATAATAGAATAATAAAAAGACGACGGAGCCGAGTCTCGATCTCTAGACTTCTTGAATACCAGCGATGAATCTATCCATTGAGCCACAACTTACTCTGTTGATTACTGGATTTAAACAGGTATATACCTTACCAACATAAACAGCGAGTAATAATAGAATAATGCAATCCCGACGGAACCGAGTCTCGTATTCAAGACATGTTGAATACCAGCGATGAATCTTTCCATTGCGCCATGACTTCCTCTGATGATTATCGGATTTAAAGAGGTATATACCTTTCCAACATAAATGGCGAGTAATAATAGAATAATGAAAAGTCGACGGAACCGAGTCTAGAACTCAAGTCATCTTGAATACAGGCGATGAATCAATCCATTGAGCCACAAATTCCTCTGTTGATTACCGGATTCAAACAGGTATATACCTTTCCAACATAAACAGCGAGTTATAATAGAATAATGAAATCCCGACGGAACCGAGTCTCGAATTCAAGACATGTCGAATACAAGCGATGAATCTTTCCATTGCGCCATGACTTCCTCTGATGATTATCGGATTTAAACTGGTATATATATACCTTTCCAACATAAATTGAGAGTAATAATAGAATAAAGAAAATTCGACGGAACCGAGTCTAGAACTCAAGTCATCTTGAATACAGGCGATGAATCTATCCATTGAGCCACAAATTCCTCTGTTGATCATAGAATTTAAACAGGTATATACCTTTCCAACATAAATGGCGAGTAATAATAGAATAATAAAAAGTCGACGGAGCCGAGTCTCGATCTCAAGTCATCTTGAATACAGGCGATCAATCTATCCATTGAGCCACAACTCACTCTGTTGATTACCGGATTTAAACAGGTATATACCTTTACAACATAAATTGCGAGTAATAAAAGATTAAAGAAAACTCGACGGGACCCTGTTTCGAACTCAGGACATCTTGAATACCAACGACGAATCTACCCTATGAGCCACAAGTTCCTCTGATGATCACAGAATTTAAACAGGTATATACCTTTCCAACATAAATTGCGAGTAATAATAGAATAAAGAAAACTCGACGGAACCGAGTCTCGAACTCAAGACATGTTGAATACCAGCGGTGAATCTTTCCATTGAGCCCCAAATTTCTCTGTTGATTGTGGAATTTAAATAGGTATATACCTTTCCATCATAAATTGCGAGTAATAATAGAATAATAAAAACTCGACGGGACCATGTTTCAAACTCTTGACATCTTGAATACCAACGACGAATCTACCCTATGAGCCACAAGTTCCTCTGATGATCACAGAATTTAAACAGGTATATACCTTTCCAACATAAATTGCGAGTAATAATAGAATAAAGAAAACTCGACGGAAGCGAGTCTAGAACTCAAGTCGCCTTGAATACAGGCGATGAATCTGTCCATTGAGCCACAAATTCCTCTGTTGATTTTGGAATTTAAACAGGTATATACCTTTCCAACATAAATTGCGCGTAATAATAGAATAAAGAAAAGTCGACGGAACCGAGTCTCGAACTCAAGACATGTTGAATACCAGCGGTGAATCTTTCCATTGAGCCCCAAATTTCTCTGTTGATTGTGGAATTTAAATAGGTATATACCTTTACAACATAAATTGCGAGTAATAAAAGATTAAAGAAAACTCGACGGGACCCTGTTTCGAACTCAGGACATCTTGAATACCAGCGACGAATATATCCTATGAGCCACAAGCTCCTCTGATGATCATGGGATTTAGAGAGGTATATACCTTTCCAACATAAACTGCAAGTAATAATAGAATAATAAAATCCCGACGGAAACCGAGTCTTGAATTCAAGACATGTTGAATACCAGCGATGAATCTTTCCATTGCGCCATGACTTCCTCTGATGATTATCGGATTTAAACAGGTATATACCTTTCCAACATAAATTGAGAGTAATAATTGAATAAAGAAAACTCGACGGAACCGAGTCTAGAACCCAAGTCATCTTGAATACAGGCGATGAATCTATCCATTGAGCCACAAATTCCTCTGTTGATTTTGGAATTTAAACAGGTATATACCTTTCCAACATAAATTGCGCGTAATAATAGAATAATAAAAAGTCGACGGAGCCGAGTCTCGATCTCAAGTCATCTTGAATACAGGCGATCAATCTATCCATTGAGCCACAACTCACTCTGTTGATTACCGGATTTAAACAGGTATATACCTTTCCAACATAAACAGCGAGTAATAATAGAATAATGAAATCCCGACGGAACCGAGTCTCGAATTCAAGACATGCTGAATACCAGCGATGAATCTTTCCATTGCGCCATGACCTCCTCTGATTATTATCGGATTTAAACAGGTATATACCTTTCCAACATAAATTGAGAGTAATAATAGAATAAAGAAAAATTCGACGGAACCGAGTCTAGACCTCAAGTCATCTTGAACGCAGGCGAAGAATCTATCCACTGAGCCACAAATTCCTCTGTTGATTTTGGAATTTAAACAGGTATATACCTTTCCAACATAAATTGCGCGTAATGATAGAATAAAGAAAACTCGACGGAACCGAGTCTCGAACTCAAGACATGTTGAATACCAGCGAGGAATCTTTCCATTGAGCCACAAATTTCACTGTTGATTGTGGAATTTAAACAGGTATATACCTTTCCAACATAAATTGCGCGTAATGATAGAATAAAGAAAACTCGACGGAACCGAGTCTCGAACTCAAGACATGTTGAATACCAGCGGGGAATCTTTCCATTGAGCCACAAATTTCTCTGTTGATTGTGGAATTTAAACAGGTATATACCTTTACAACATAAATTGCGAGTAATAAAAGATTAAAGAAAACTCGACGGAACCCTGTTTCGAACTCATGACATCTTGAATACCAGCGACGAATCTATCCTATGAGCCACAAGTTCCTCTGATGATCATAGGATTTAAACAGGTATATACCTTTCCAACATAAATTGCGAGTAATAATAGAATAATAAAAAGACGACGGAGCCGCGTCTCGATCTCAAGACTTCTTGATTACCAGCGATGAATCTATCCATTCAGCCACAACTTACTCTGTTGATAACCGGATTTAAACAGGCTTATACCTTTCCAACATAAACATCGAGTAATAATAGAATAATGCAATCCCGACGGAACCGATTCTCGTATTCAAGACATGTTGAATACCAGCGATGCATCTTTCCATTGCGCCATGACTTCTCTGATGATTATCGGATTTAAACAGGTATACCTTTCCGACATAAATGGCGAGTAATAATAGAATAATGAAAAGTCGACGGAACCGAGTCTAGAACTCAAGTCATTTTGAATACGGGCGATGAATCTATCCATTGAGCCACAAATTCGTCTGTTGATTTTGGAATTTAAACAGGTATATACTTTTCCAACATAAATTGCGCGTAATAATAGAATAAAGAAAACTCGACGGAACCGAGTTTCGAACTCAAGACATGTTGAATACCAGCGATGAATCTTTCCATTGCGCCATGACTTCCTCTGATGATTATCGGATTTAAACAGTTATATACCTTTCCAACATAAATTGCGAGTAAAAATAGAATAAAGAAAATTCGACGGAACCGAGTCTCGAATTCAAGACATGTTGAATACCAGCGGTGAATCTTTCCATTGAGCCACAAATTTCTCTGTTGATTGTGGAATTTAAATAGGTATATACCTTTACAACATAAATTGCGCGTAATAATAGAATAAAGAAAACTCGACGGAACCGAGTCTCGAATTCAAGACATGTTGAATACCAGCGGTGAATCTTTCCATTGAGCCACAAATTTCTCTGTTGATTGTGGAATTTAAATAGGTATATACCTTTACAACATAAATTGCGAGTAATAAAAGATTAAAGAAAACTCGACGGGACCATGTTTCGAACCAGCGATGAATCTTTCCATTGCGCCATGACTTCCTCTGATGATTATTGGATTTAAACAGGTATATACCTTTCCAACATAAATTGAGAGTAATAATAGAATAAAGAAAAATTCGACGGAACCGAGTCTAGAACTCAAGTCATCTTGAACGCAGGCGATGAATCTATACACTGAGCCACAAATTCCTCTGTTGATTTTGGAATTTAAACAGGTATTTACCTTTCCAACATAAATTGCGCGTAATAATAGAATAAAGAAAACTCGACGGAACCGAGTCTCGAATTCAAGACATGTTGAATACCAGCGGGGAATCTTTCCATTGAGCCACAAATTTCTATGTTGATTGTAGAATTTAAACAGGTATATACCTTTACAACATAAATTGCGAGTAATAAAAGATTAAAGAAAACTCGACGGAACCCTGTTTCGAACTCATGACATCTTGAATACCAGCGACAAATCTATCCTATAAGCCACAAGTTCCTCTGATGATCATAGGATTTCCAACATAAATGGCGAGTAATAATAGAACAAATTCCTCGGTTGATTTTGGAATTTAAACAGGTATTTACCTTTCCAACATAAATTGCGCGTAATAATAGAATAAAGAAAACTCGACGGAACCGAGTCTCGAATTCAAGACATGTTGAATACCAGCGGTGAATCTTTCCAATGAGCCACAAATTTCTCTGTTGATTGTGGAATTTAAATAGGTATATACCTTTACAACATAAATTGCGAGTAATAAAAGATTAATGAAAACTCGACGGGACCATGTTTCGAACTCATGACATCTTGAATACCAGCGACGAATCTATCCTATGAGCCACAATCTCCTCTGATGATCATGGGATTTAAACAGGTATTTTCCTTTCCAACATAAATGGCGAGTAATAATAGAATAATGAAAAGTCGACGGAGCCGAGTCTCGATCTCAAGACTTCTTGAATACCAGCGATGAATCTATCCATTGAGCCACAACTTACTCTGTTGCTTATTGGATTTAAACAGATATACCTTTCCAAAATAAACTGCGAGTAATAATAGTATAATAAAATCCTGACGGAAACCGAGTCTTGAATTCAAGACACGTTGAATACCAGCTATGAATCTTTCCATTGCGCCATGACTTCTTCTGATGATTATCGGATTTAAACAGGTATATACCTTTCCAACATAAATGGCGAGTAATAATAGAATAATGAAAAGTCGACGGAACCGAGTCTAGAACTCAAGTCGTCTTGAATACAGGCGATGAATCTATCCATTGAGCCACAAATTCCTCTGTTGATTTTGGAATTTAAACAGGTATATACCTTTCCAACATAAATTGCGCGTAATGATAGAATAAAGAAAACTCGACGGAACCGAGTCTCGAACTCAAGACATGTTGAATACCAGCGGGGAATCTTTCCATTGAGCCACAAATTTCTATGTTGATTGTGGAATTTAAACAGGTATATACCTTTACAACATAAATTGCGAGTAATAAAAGATTAAAGAAAACTCGACGGAACCCTGTTTCGAACTCATGACATCTTGAATACCAGCGACAAATCTATCCTATAAGCCACAAGTTCCTCTGTTGATCATAGGATTTAAACAGGTATATACCTTTCCAACATAAATGGCGAGTAATAATAGAATAATGAAAAGTCGACGGAACCGAGTCTAGAACTCAAGTCATCTTGAATACAGGCGATGAATCAATCCATTGAGCCACAAATTCCTCTGTTGATTACCGGATTCAAACAGGTATATACCTTTCCAACATAAACAGCGAGTTATAATAGAATAATGAAATCCCGACGGAACCGAGTCTCGAATTCAAGACATGTTGAATACCAGCGATGAATCTTTCCATTGCGCCATGACTTCCTCTGATGATTATCGGATTTAAACAGGTATATACCTTTCCAACATAAATGGCGAGTAATAATAGAATAATGAAAAGTCGACGGAACCGAGTCTAGAACTCAAGTCATCTTGAATACAGGCGATGAATCTATCCATTGAGCCACAAATTCCTCTGTTGATTTTGGAATTTAAACAGGTATATACCTTTCCAACATAAATTGCGCGTAATGATAGAATAAAGAAAACTCGACGGAACCGAGTCTCGAACTCAAGACATGTTGAATACCAGCGGGGAATCTTTCCATTGAGCCACAAATTTCTATGTTGATTGTGGAATTTAAACAGGTATATACCTTTCCAACATAAATTGCGCGTAATGATAGAATAAAGAAAACTCGACGGAACCGAGTCTCGAACTCAAGACATGTTGAATACCAGCGGGGAATCTTTCCATTGAGCCACAAATTTCTCTGTTGATTGTGGAATTTAAACAGGTATATACCTTTACAACATAAATTGCGAGTAATAAAAGATTAAAGAAAACTCGACGGAACCCTGTTTCGAACTCATGACATCTTAAATACCAGCGACGAATCTATCCTATGAGCCACAAGTTCCTCTGATGATCATAGGATTTAAACAGGTATATACCTTTCCAACATAAATTGCGAGTAATAATAGAATAATAAAAAGACGATGGAGCCGCGTCTCGATCTCAAGACTTCTTGAATACCAGCGATGAATCTATCCATTCAGCCACAACTTACTCTGTTGATAACCGGATTTAAACAGGCTTATACCTTTCCAACATAAACATCGAGTAATAATAGAATAATGCAATCCCGACGGAACCGATTCTCGTATTCAAGACATGTTGAATACCAGCGATGAATCTTTCCATTGCGCCATGACTTCCTCTGATGATTATCGGATTTAAACAGGTATACCTTTCCGACATAAATGGCGAGTAATAATAGAATAATGAAAAGTCGACGGAACCGAGTCTAGAACTCAAGTCATTTTGAATACGGGCGATGAATCTATCCATTGAGCCACAAATTCGTCTGTTGATTTTGGAATTTAAACAGGTATATACTTTTCCAACATAAATTGCGCGTAATAATAGAATAAAGAAAACTCGACGGAACCGAGTTTCGAACTCAAGACATGTTGAATACCAGCGATGAATCTTTCCATTGCGCCATGACTTCCTCTGATGATTATCGGATTTAAACAGTTATATACCTTTCCAACATAAATTGCGAGTAAAAATAGAATAAAGAAAATTCGACGGAACCGAGTCTAGAACTCAAGTCATCTTGAATACAGGCGATGAATCTATCCATTGAGCCACAAATTCCTCGTTTGATTTTGGAATTTAAACAGGTATTTACCTTTCCAACATAAATTGCGCGTAATAATAGAATAAAGAAAACTCGACGGAACCGAGTCTCGAATTCAAGACATGTTGAATACCAGCGGTGAATCTTTCCATTGAGCCACAAATTTCTCTGTTGATTGTGGAATTTAAATAGGTATATACCTTTACAACATAAATTGCGAGTAATAAAAGATTAAAGAAAACTCGACGGGACCATGTTTCGAACTCATGACATCTTGAATACCAGCGACGAATCTATCCTATGAGCCACAATCTCCTCTGATGATCATGGGATTTAAACAGGTATTTTCCTTTCCAACATAAATGGCGAGTAATAATAGAATAATGAAAAGTCGACGGAGCCGAGTCTCGATCTCAAGACTTCTTGAATACCAGCGATGAATCTATCCATTGAGCCACAACTTACTCTGTTGCTTATTGGATTTTAAACAGATATACCTTTCCAAAATAAACTGCGAGTAATAATAGTATAATAAAAATCCTGACGGAAACCGAGTCTTGAATTCAAGACACGTTTGAATACCAGCTATGAAATCTTTCCATTGCGCCATGACTTCTTCTGATGATTATCGGATTTTAAACAGGTATATACCTTTCCAACATAAATGGCGAGTAATAATAGAATAATGAAAAGTCGACGGAACCGAGTCTAGAACTCAAGTCGTCTTGAATACAGGCGATGAATCTATCCATTGAGCCACAAATTCCTCTGTTGATTTTGGAATTTAAACAGGTATATACTTTTCCAACATAAATTGCGCGTAATGATAGAATAAAGAAAACTCGACGGAACCGAGTCTCGAACTCAAGACATGTTGAATACCAGCGGGGAATCTTTCCATTGAGCCACAAATTTCTATGTTGATTGTGGAATTTAAACAGGTATATACCTTTACAACATAAATTGCGAGTAATAAAAGATTAAAGAAAACTCGACGGAACCCTGTTTCGAACTCATGACATCTTGAATACCAGCGACAAATCTATCCTATAAGCCACAAGTTCCTCTGATGATCATAGGATTTAAACAGGTATATACCTTTCCAACATAAATGGCGAGTAATAATAGAATAATGAAAAGTCGACGGAACCGAGTCTAGAACTCAAGTCATCTTGAATACAGGCGATGAATCAATCCATTGAGCCACAAATTCCTCTGTTGATTAACGGATTCAAACAGGTATATACCTTTCCAACATAAACAGCGAGTTATAATAGAATAATGAAATCCCGACGGAACCGAGTCTCGAATTCAAGACATGTTGAATACCAGCGATGAATCTTTCCATTGCGCCATGACTTCCTCTGATGATTATCGGATTTAAACAGGTATATACCTTTCCAACATAAATTGAGAGTAATAATAGAATAAAGAAAAATTCGACGGAACCGAGTCTAGAACTCAAGTCATCTTGAATACAGGCGATGAATCTATCCATTGAGCCACAAATTCCTCTGTTGATGATAGAATTTAAACAGGTATATACCTTTCCAACATAAATGGCGAGTAATAATAGAATAATTAAAAGTCGACGGAACCCAGTCTAGAACTCAAGTCATCTTGAATACAGGCGATGAATCTATCCATTGAGCCACAACTCACTCTGTTGATTACCGGATTTAAACAGGTATATACCTTTCCAACATAAACAGCGAGTAATAATAGAATAAAGAAAACTCGACGGAACCGAGTCTAGAACTCAAGTCATCTTGAATACAGGCGATGAATCTATCCATTGAGCCACAAATTCCTCTGTTGATTTTGGAATTTAAACAGGTATATACCTTTCCAACATAAATTGCGCGTAATGATAGAATAAAGAAAACTCGACGGAACCGAGTTTCGAACTCAAGACATGTTGAATACCAGCGATGAATCTTTCCATTGCGCCATGACTTCCTCTGATGATTATCGGATTTAAACAGGTATATACCTTTCCAACATAAATTGCGAGTAAAAATAGAATAAAGAAAACTCGACGTAACCAAGTCTAGAACTCAAGTCATCTTGAATACAGGCGATGAATTTATCCATTGAGCCACAAATTCCTCGGTTGATTTTGGAATTTAAACAGGTATTTACCTTTCCAACATAAATTGCGCGTAATAATAGAATAAAGAAAACTCGACGGAACCGAGTCTCGAATTCAAGACATGTTGAATACCAGCGGTGAATCTTTCCATTGAGCCACAAATTTCTCTGTTGATTGTGGAATTTAAATAGGTATATACCTTTACAACATAAATTGCGAGTAATAAAAGATTAAAGAAAACTCGACGGGACCATGTTTCGAACTCATGACATCTTGAATACCAGCGACGAATCTATCCTATGAGCCACAATCTCCTCTGATGATCATGGGATTTAAACAGGTATTTTCCTTTCCAACATAAATGGCGAGTAATAATAGAATAATGAAAAGTCGACGGAGCCGAGTCTCGATCTCAAGACTTCTTGAATACCAGCGATGAATCTATCCATTGAGCCACAACTTACTCTGTTGCTTATTGGATTTAAACAGATATACCTTTCCAAAATAAACTGCGAGTAATAATAGTATAATGAAATACTGACGGAAACCGAGTCTTGAATTCAAGACACGTTGAATACCAGCTATGAATCTTTCCATTGCGCCATGACTTCTTCTGATGATTATCGGATTTAAACAGGTATATACCTTTCCAACATAAATGGCGAGTAATAATAGAATAATGAAAAGTCGACGGAACCGAGTCTAGAACTCAAGTCATCTTGAATACAGGCGATGAATCTATCCATTGAGCCACAAATTCCTCTGTTGATTTTGGAATTTAAACAGGTATATACCTTTCCAACATAAATTGCGCGTAATGATAGAATAAAGAAAACTCGACGGAACCGAGTCTCGAACTCAAGACATGTTGAATACCAGCGGGGAATCTTTCCAATGAGCCACAAATTTCTATGTTGATTGTGGAATTTAAACAGGTATATACCTTTACAACATAAATTGCGAGTAATAAAAGATTAAAGAAAACTCGACGGAACCCTGTTTCGAACTCATGACATCTTGAATACCAGCGACAAATCTATCCTATAAGCCACAAGTTCCTCTGATGATCATAGGATTTAAACAGGTATATACCTTTCCAACATAAATGGCGAGTATTAATAGAATAATGAAAAGACGACGGAACCCAGTCTAGAACTCAAGTCATCTTGAATACAGGCGATGAATCTATCCATTGAGCCACAACTCACTCTGTTGATTACCGGATTTAAACAGGTAAAAACCTTTCCAACATAAACAGCGAGTAATAATAGAATAAAGAAAACTCGACGGAACCGAGTCTACAACTCAAGTCATCTTGAATACAGGCGATGAATCTATCCATTGAGCCACAAATTCCTCTGTTGCTTTTGGAATTTAAACAGGTATATACCTTTCCAACATATATTGCGATTAATAAAAGATTAAAGAAAACTCGACCGGACCATGTTTCAAACTCTTGACATCTTGAATAACAGCGACGAATCTATCTTATGAGCCACAAGTTCTTCTGATTATCACAGGATTTAAACAGGGATATACCTTTCCATCATAAATTGCGAGTAATAATAGAATAATTAAAAGTCGACGGAGCAGAGTCTCGAACTCGTAACATCTTGAATACCAGCGACGAATCTACCCTATGAGCCACAAGTTCCTCTGATGATCACAGAATTTAAACAGGTATATTCCTTTCCAACATAAATTGCGAGTCATAATTAGAATTAAGAAAACTCGACGGAACCGAGTCTAGAACTCAAGTCATCTTGAATACAGGCGATGAATCTATCCCTTGAGCCACAACTCACTCTGTTGATTACCGGATTTAAACAGGTATATACCTTTCCAACATAAACAGCGAGTAATAATAGAATAAAGAAAACTCGACGGAACCGAGTCTACAACTCAAGTCATCTTGAATACAGGCGATGAATCTATCCATTGAGCCACAAATTCCTCTGTTGATTTTGGAATTTAAACAGGAATTCCAACATATATTGCGATTAATAAAAGATTAAAGAAAACTCGACCGGACCATGTTTCAAACTCTTGACATCTTGAATAACAGCGACGAATCTATCCTATGAGCCACAAGTTCTTCTGATTATCACAGGATTTAAACAGGGATATACCTTTCCATCATAAATTGCGAGTAATAATAGAATAATAAAAAGTCGACGGAGCCGAGTCTCGAACTCGTAACATCTTGAATACCAGCGACGAATCTACCCTATGAGCCACAAGTTCCTCTGATGATCACAGAATTTAAATAGGTATATTCCTTTCCAACATAAATTGCGAGTCATAATTAGAATTAAGAAAACTCGACGGAACCGAGTCTAGAACTCAAGTCATCTTGAATACAGGCGATGAATCTATCCCTTGAGCCACAACTCACTCTGTTGATTACCGGATTTAAACAGGTATATACCTTTCCAACAGAAACAGCGAGTAATAATAGAATAAAGAAAACTCGACGGAACCGAGTCTAGAACTCAAGTCATCTTGAATACAGGCGATGAATCTATCCATTGAGCCACAAATTCCTCTGTTGATTTTGGAATTTAAACAGGTATATATCTTTCCAACATATATTGCGATTAATAAAAGATTAAAGAAAACTCGACGGGACCATGTTTCAAACTCTTGACATCTTGAATAACAGCGACGAATCTATCCTATGAGCCACAAGTTCCTCTGATTATCATAGGATTTAAACAGGTATATACTTTTTCAACATAAATGGAGCGTAATAATAGAATAAAGAAAACTCGACGGAACCGAGTCTCGATCTCAAGACTTCTTGAATACCAGCGATGAATCTATCCATTGAGCCACAACTTACTCTGTTGATTACCGGATTTAAACAGGTATATACCTTTTCAACATAAACAGCGAGTAATAATAGAATCCCGACGGAACCGAGTCTCGTATTCAAGACATGTTGAATACCAGCGATGAATCTTTCCATTGCGCCATGACTTCCTCTGATGATTATCGGATTTAAACAGGTATATACCTTTCCGACATAAATGGCGAGTAATAATAGAATAATGAAAAGTCGACGGAACCGAGTCTAGAACTCAAGTCATTTTGAATACGGGCGATGAATCTATCCATTGAGCCACAAATTCGTCTGTTGATTTTGGAATTTAAACAGGTATATACTTTTCAAACATAAATTGCGCGTAATAATAGAATAAAGAAAACTCGACGGAACCGATTTTCGAACTCAAGACATGTTGAATACCAGCGATGAATCTTTCCATTGCGCCATGACTTCCTCTGTTGATTATCGGATTTAAACAGGTATATACCTTTCCAACATAAATTGCGAGTAAAAATAGAATAGAGAAAACTCGACGTAACCGAGTCTAGAACTCAAGTCATCTTGAATACAGGCGATGAATCTATCCATTGAGCCACAAATTCCTCGGTTGATTTTGGAATTTAAACAGGTATTTACCTTTCCAACATAAATTGCGCGTAATAATAGAATAAAGAAAACTCGACGGAACCGAGTCTCGAATTCAAGACATGTTGAATACCAGCGGTGAATCTTTCCATTGAGCCACAAATTTCTCTGTTGATTGTGGAATTTAAATAGGTATATACCTTTACAACATAAATTGCGAGTAATAAAAGATTAAAGAAAACTCGACGGGACCATGTTTCGAACTCATGACATCTTGAATACCAGCGACGAATCTATCCTATGAGCCACAATCTCCTCTGATGATCATAGGATTTAAACAGGTATTTTCCTTTCCAACATAAATGGCGAGTAATAATAGAATAATGAAAAGTCGACGGAGCCGAGTCTCGATCTCAAGACTTCTTGAATACCAGCGATGAATCTATCCATTGAGCCACAAATTCCTCTGTTGATTACCGGACATAAATAGCGAGTTATAATAGAATAATGAAATCCCGACGGAACCGAGTCCCGAATTCAAGACATGTTGAATACCAGCAATGAATCTTTCCATTGCGCCATGACTTCCTCTGATGATTATCGGATTTAAACAGGTATATACCTTTCCAACATAAATTGAGAGTAATAATAGAATAAAGAAAAATTCGACGGAACCGAGTCTAGAACTCAAGTCATCTTGAATACAGGCGATGAATCTATCCATTGAGCCACAAATTCCTCTGTTGATCATAGAATTTAAACAGGTATATACCTTTCCAACATAAATGGCGAGTAATAATAGAATAATGAAAAGTCGACGGAACCCAGTCTAGAACTCAAGTCATCTTGAATACAGGCGATGAATCTATCCATTGAGCCACAACTCACTCTGTTGATTACCGGATTTAAACAGGTAAAAACCTTTCCAACATAAACAGCGAGTAATAATAGAATAAAGAAAACTCGACGGAACCGAGTCTACAACTCAAGTCATCTTGAATACAGGCGATGAATCTATCCATTGAGCCACAAATTCCTCTGTTGATTTTGGAATTTAAACAGGTATATACCTTTCCAACATATATTGCGATTAATAAAAGATTAAAGAAAACTCGACCGGACCATGTTTCAAACTCTTGACATCTTGAATAACAGCGACGAATCTATCCTATGAGCCACAAGTTCTTCTGATTATCACAGGATTTAAACAGGGATATATACCTTTCCATCATAAATTGCGAGTAATAATAATAGAATAATAAAAAGTCGACGGAGCCGAGTCTCGAACTCGTAACATCTTGAATACCAGCGACGAATCTACCCTATGAGCCACAAGTTCCTCTGATGATCACAGAATTTAAACAGGTATATTCCTTTCCAACATAAATTGCGAGTCATAATTAGAGTTAAGAAAACTCGACGGAACCGAGTCATCTTGAATACAGGCGATGAATCTATCCCTTGAGCCACAACTCACTCTGTTGATTACCGGATTTAAACAGGTATATACCTTTCCAACATAAACAGCGAGTAATAATAGAATAAAGAAAACTCGACGGAACCGAGTCTACAACTCAAGTCATCTTGAATACAGGCGATGAATCTATCTATTGAGCCACAAATTCCTTTGTTGATTTTGGAATTTAAACAGGTATATACCTTTCCAACATATATTGCGATTAATAAAAGATTAAAGAAAACTCGACCGGACCATGTTTCAAACTCTTGACATCTTGAATAACAGCGACGAATCTATCCTATGAGCCACAAGTTCTTCTGATTATCACAGGATTTAAACAGGGATATACCTTTCCATCATAAATTGCGAGTAATAATAGAATAATAAAAAGTCGACGGAGCCGAGTCTCGAACTCGTAACATCTTGAATACCAGCGACGAATCTACCCTATGAGCCACAAGTTCCTCTGATGATCACAGAATTTAAACAGGTATATTCCTTTCCAACATAAATTGCGAGTCATAATTAGAATTAAGAAAACTCGACGGAACCGAGTCTCGATCTCAAGACTTCTTGAATACCAGCGATGAATCTATCCATTGAGCCACAACTTACTCTGTTGATTACCGGATTTAAACAGGTATATACCTTTTCAACATAAACAGCGAGTAATAATAGAATCCCGACGGAACCGAGTCTCGTATTCAAGACATGTTGAATACCAGCGATGAATCTTTCCATAGCGCCATGACTTCCTCTGATGATTATCGGATTTAAACAGGTATATACCCTTCCAACATAAATGGCGAGTAATAATAAAATAATGAAAAGTCGACGGAACCGAGTCTAGAACTCAAATCATCTTGAATACAGGCGATGAATCTATCCATTGAGCCACAACTTACTCTGTTGATTACCCGATTTAAACAGGTATATACCTTTCCAACATAAACAGCGAGTAATAATAGAATAATGAAATCCCGACGGAATGAGTCTCGAATTCAAGACATGTTGAATACCAGCGATGAATCTTTCCATTGCGCCATGACCTCCTCTGATTATTATCGGATTTAAACCTTTCCAACATAAATTGAGAGTAATAATAGAATGAAGAAAAATTCGACGGAACCGAGTCTAGAACTCAAGTCATCTTGAATACAGGCGATGAATCTATCCACTGAGCCACAAATTCTTCTGTTGATTTTGCAGTTTTAACAGGTATATACCTTTCCAACATAAATTGCGCGTAATGATAGAATAAAGAAAACTCGACGGAACCGAGTCTCGAACTCAAGACATGTTGAATACCAGCGGGGAATCTTTCCATTGAGCCACAAATTTCTCTGTTGATTGTGGATTTTTAAACAGGTATAATACCTTTACAACATAAATTGCGAGTAATAAGAGATTAAAGAAAACTCGACGGAACCCTGTTTCGAACTCATGACATCTTGAATACCAGCGACGAATCTATCCTATGAGCTACAAGTTCCTCTGATGATCATAGGATATAAACAGGTATATACCTTTCCAACATAAATTGCGAGTAATAATAGAATAATGAAATCCCGACGGAATGAGTCTCGAATTCAAGACATGTTGAATACCAACGATGAATCTTTCCATTGCGCCATGACCTCCTCTGATTATTATCGGATTTAAACCTTTCCAACATAAATTGAGAGTAATAATAGAATAAAGAAAAATTCGACGGAACCGAGTCTAGAACTCAAGTCATCTTGAATACAGGCGATGAATCTATCCACTGAGCCACAAATTCTTCTGTTGATTTTGCAATTTTAACAGGTATATACCTTTCCAACATAAATTGCGCGTAATGATAGAATAAAGAAAACTCGACGGAACCGAGTCTCGAACTCAAGACATGTTGAATACAGGCGATGAATCTATCCATTGAGCCACAAATTCCTCGGTTGATTTTGGAATTTAAACAGGTATTTACCTTTCCAACATAAATTGCGCGTAATAATAGAATAAAGAAAACTCGACGGAATCGAGTCTTGAACTCAAGACATGTTGAATACCAGCGGTGAATCTTTCCATTGAGCCACAAATTTCTCTGTTGATTGTGGAATTTAAATAGGTATATACCTTTACAACATAAATTGCGAGTAATAAAAGATTAAAGAAAACTCGACGGGACCATGTTTCGAACTCATGACATCTTGAATACCAGCGACGAATCTATCCTATGAGCCACAATCTCCTCTGATGATCATGGTATTTAAAACAGGTATTTTCCTTTCCAACATAAATGGCGAGTAATAATAGAATAATGAAAAGTCGACGGAGCCGAGTCTCGATCTCAAGACTTCTTGAATACCAGCGATGAATCTATCCATTGAGCCACAACTTACTCTGTTGCTTATTGGATTTAAACAGGTATATACCTTTCCAACATAAACTGCGAGTAATAATAGTATAATAAAAATCCTGACGGAAACCGAGTCTTGAATTCAAGACACGTTGAATACCAGCGATGAATCTTTCCATTGCGCGCCATGACTTCCTCTGATGATTATAGGATATAAACAGGTATATACCTTTCCAACATAAATGGCGAGTAATAATAGAATAATGAAATCCCGACGAAACCGAGTCTCGAATTCAAGACATGTTGAATACCAGCTATGAATCTTTCCATTGCGCCATGACTTCCTCTGATGATTATCGGATATAAACAGGTATATACCTTTCCAACATAAATGGCGAGTAATAATAGAATAATGAAAAGTCGACGGAACCGAATCTAGAACTCAAGTCATCTTGAATACAGGCGATGAATCTATCCATTGAGCCACAAATTCCTCTGTTGATTTTGGAATTTAAACAGGTATATACCTTTCCAACATAAATTGCGCGTAATGATAGAATAAAGAAAACTCGACGGAACCGAGTCTCGAACTCAAGACATGTTGAATACCAGCGGGGAATCTTTCCATTGAGCCACAAATTTCTATGTTGATTGTGGAATTTAAACAGGTATATACCTTTCCAACATAAATTGCGAGTAATAAAAGATTAAAGAAAACTCGACGGAACCCTGTTTCGAACTCATGACATCTTGAATACCAGCGACGAATCTATCCTATGAGCCACAAGTTCCTCTGATGATCATAGGATTTAAACAGGTATATTATACCTTTCCAACATAAATTGCGAGTAATAATAGAATAATAAAAAGACGAGGGAGCCGAGTCTCGATCTCAAGACTTCTTGAATACCAGCGATGAATCTATCCATTGAGCCACAACCTACTCTGTTGATTACTGGATTTAAACAGGTATATACCTTTCCAACATAAACAGCGAGTAATAATACAATAATGCAATCCCGACGGAACCGAGTCTAGTATTCAAGACATGTTGAATACCAGCGATGAATCTTTCCATTGCGCCATGATTTCTTCTGATGACTATCGGATTTAAACAGGTATATACCTTTCCAACATAAATGGCGAGTAATAATAGAATAGTGAAAAGTCGACGGAACCGAGTCTAGAACTCAAGTCATCTTGAATACAGGCGATGA
This sequence comes from Styela plicata, assembly GCA_963675895.2. Taxonomy (NCBI): domain Eukaryota; kingdom Metazoa; phylum Chordata; class Ascidiacea; order Stolidobranchia; family Styelidae; genus Styela; species Styela plicata. The sequence continues at coordinate 2,924,729 of CAVMBJ020000001.1, forward strand.
ATCTATCCATTGAGCCACAAATTCATCTGTTGATTTTGGAATTTAAACAGGTATATACCTTTCCAACATAAATTGCGCGTAATGATAGAATAAAGAAAACTCGACGGAACCGAGTCTCGAACTCAAGACATGTTGAATACCAGCGGGGAATCTTTCCATTGAGTCACAAATCTCTATGTTGATTGTGGAATTTAAACAGGTATATACCTTTACAACATAAATTGCGAGTAATAAAAGATTAAAGAAAACTCGACGGAACCCTCTTTCGAACTCATGACATCTTGAATACCAGCGACAAATCTATCCTATAAGCCACAAGTTCCTCTGATGATCATAGGATTTAAACAGGTATATACCGTTCCAACATAAATGGCGAGTAATAATAGAATAATGAAAAGTCGACGGAACCGAGTCTAGAACTCAAGTCATCTTGAATACAGGCGATGAATCAATCCATTGAGCCACAAATTCCTCTGTTGATTACCGGACATAAATAGCGAGTTATAATAGAATAATGAAATCCCGACGGAACCGAGTCTCGAATTCAAGACATGTTGAATACCAGCAATGAATCTTTCCATTGCGCCATGACTTCCTCTGTTGATTATCGGATTTAAACAGGTATATACCTTTCCAACATAAATTGCGAGTAAAAATAGAATAGAGAAAACTCGACGTAACCGAGTCTAGAACTCAAGTCATCTTGAATACAGGCGATGAATCTATCCATTGAGCCACAAATTCCTCGGTTGATTTTGGAATTTAAACAGGTATTTACCTTTCCAACATAAATTGCGCGTAATAATAGAATAAAGAAAACTCGACGGAACCGAGTCTCGAATTCAAGACATGTTGAATACCAGCGGTGAATCTTTCCATTGAGCCACAAATTTCTCTGTTGATTGTGGAATTTAAATAGGTATATACCTTTACAACATAAATTGCGAGTAATAAAAGATTAAAGAAAACTCGACGGGACCATGTTTCGAACTCATGACATCTTGAATACCAGCGACGAATCTATCCTATGAGCCACAATCTCCTCTGATGATCATGGGATTTAAACAGGTATTTTCCTTTCCAACATAAATGGCGAGTAATAATAGAATAATGAAAAGTCGACGGAGCCGAGTCTCGATCTCAAGACTTCTTGAATACCAGCGATGAATCTATCCATTGAGCCACAAATTCCTCAGTTGATTACCGGACATAAATAGCGAGTTATAATAGAATAATGAAATCCCGACGGAACCGAGTCCCGAATTCAAGACATGTTGAATACCAGCAATGAATCTTTCCATTGCGCCATGACTTCCTCTGATGATTATCGGATTTAAACAGGTATATACCTTTCCAACATAAATTGAGAGTAATAATAGAATAAAGAAAAATTCGACGGAACCGAGTCTAGAACTCAAGTCATCTTGAATACAGGCGATGAATCTATCCATTGAGCCACAAATTCCTCTGTTGATCATAGAATTTAAACAGGTATATACCTTTCCAACATAAATGGCGAGTAATAATAGAATAATGAAAAGTCGACGGAACCCAGTCTAGAACTCAAGTCATCTTGAATACAGGCGATGAATCTATCCATTGAGCCACAACTCACTCTGTTGATTACCGGATTTAAACAGGTAAAAACCTTTCCAACATAAACAGCGAGTAATAAATAGAATAAAGAAAAAACTCGACGGAACCGAGTCTACAACTCAAGTCATCTTGAATACAGGCGATGAATCTATCCATTGAGCCACAAATTCCTCTGTTGATTTTGGAATTTAAACAGGTATATACCTTTCCAACATATATTGCGATTAATAAAAAGATTAAAGAAAACTCGACCGGACCATGTTTCAAACTCTTGACATCTTGAATAACAGCGACGAATCTATCCTATGAGCCACAAGTTCTTCTGATTATCACAGGATTTAAACAGGGATATACCTTTCCATCATAAATTGCGAGTAATAATAGAATAATAAAAAGTCGACGGAGCCGAGTCTCGAACTCGTAACATCTTGAATACCAGCGACGAATCTACCCTATGAGCCACAAGTTCCTCTGATGATCACAGAATTTAAACAGGTATATTCCTTTCCAACATAAATTGCGAGTCATAATTAGAGTTAAGAAAACTCGACGGAACCGAGTCATCTTGAATACAGGCGATGAATCTATCCCTTGAGCCACAACTCACTCTGTTGATTACCGGATTTAAACAGGTATATACCTTTCCAACATAAACAGCGAGTAATAATAGAATAAAGAAAACTCGACGGAACCGAGTCTACAACTCAAGTCATCTTGAATACAGGCGATGAATCTATCTATTGAGCCACAAATTCCTCTGTTGATTTTGGAATTTAAACAGGTATATACCTTTCCAACATATATTGCGATTAATAAAAGATTAAAGAAAACTCGACCGGACCATGTTTCAAACTCTTGACATCTTGAATAACAGCAGCGACGAATCTATCCTATGAGCCACAAGTTCTTCTGATTATCACAGGATTTAAACAGGGATATACCTTTCCATCATAAATTGCGAGTAATAATAGAATAATAAAAAGTCGACGGAGCCGAGTCTCGAACTCGTAACATCTTGAATACCAGCGACGAATCTACCCTATGAGCCACAAGTTCCTCTGATGATCACAGAGAATTTAAACAGGTATATTCCTTTCCAACATAAATTGCGAGTCATAATTAGAATTAAGAAAACTCGACGGAACCGAGTCTCGATCTCAAGACTTCTTGAATACCAGCGATGAATCTATCCATTGAGCCACAACTTACTCTGTTGATTACCGGATTTAAATAGGTATATACCTTTTCAACATAAACAGCGAGTAATAATAATAGAATCCCGACGGAACCGAGTCTCGTATTCAAGACATGTTGAATACCAGCGATGAATCTTTCCATAGCGCCATGACTTCCTCTGATGATTATCGGATTTAAACAGGTATATAACTTTCCAACATAAATGGCGAGTAATAATAAAATAATGAAAAGTCGACGGAACCGAGTCTAGAACTCAAATCATCTTGAATACAGGCGATGAATCTATCCATTGAGCCACAACTTACTCTGTTGATTACCCGATTTAAACAGGTATATACCTTTCCAACATAAACAGCGAGTAATAATAGAATAATGAAATCCCGACGGAATGAGTCTCGAATTCAAGACATGTTGAATACCAGCGATGAATCTTTCCATTGCGCCATGACCTCCTCTGATTATTATCGGATTTAAACCTTTCCAACATAAATTGAGAGTAATAATAGAATGAAGAAAAATTCGACGGAACCGAGTCTAGAACTCAAGTCATCTTGAATACAGGCGATGAATCTATCCACAGAGCCACAAATTCTTCTGTTGATTTTGCAGTTTTAACAGGTATATACCTTTCCAACATAAATTGCGCGTAATGATAGAATAAAGAAAACTCGACGGAACCGAGTCTCGAACTCAAGACATGTTGAATACCAGCGGGGAATCTTTCCATTGAGCCACAAATTTCTCTGTTGATTGTGGATTTTAAACAGGTATATACCTTTACAACATAAATTGCGAGTAATAAGAGATTAAAGAAAACTCGACGGAACCCTGTTTCGAACTCATGACATCTTGAATACCAGCGACGAATCTATCCTATGAGCTACAAGTTCCTCTGATGATCATAGGATATAAACAGGTATATACCTTTCCAACATAAATTGCGAGTAATAATAGAATAATGAAATCCCGACGGAATGAGTCTCGAATTCAAGACATGTTGAATACCAACGATGAATCTTTCCATTGCGCCATGACCTCCTCTGATTATTATCGGATTTAAACCTTTCCAACATAAATTGAGAGTAATAATAGAATAAAGAAAAAATTCGACGGAACCGAGTCTAGAACTCAAGTCATCTTGAATACAGGCGATGAATCTATCCACTGAGCCACAAATTCTTCTGTTGATTTTGCAATTTTAACAGGTATATACCTTTCCAACATAAATTGCGCGTAATGATAGAATAAAGAAAACTCGACGGAACCGAGTCTCGAACTCAAGACATGTTGAATACAGGCGATGAATCTATCCATTGAGCCACAAATTCCTCGGTTGATTTTGGAATTTAAACAGGTATTTACCTTTCCAACATAAATTGCGCGTAATAATAGAATAAAGAAAACTCGACGGAATCGAGTCTTGAACTCAAGACATGTTGAATACCAGCGGTGAATCTTTCCATTGAGCCACAAATTTCTCTGTTGATTGTGGAATTTAAATAGGTATATACCTTTACAACATAAATTGCGAGTAATAAAAGATTAAAGAAAACTCGACAGGACCATGTTTCGAACTCATGACATCTTGAATACCAGCGACGAATCTATCCTATGAGCCACAATCTCCTCTGATGATCATGGTATTTAAACAGGTATTTTCCTTTCCAACATAAATGGCGAGTAATAATAGAATAATGAAAAGTCGACGGAGCCGAGTCTCGATCTCAAGACTTCTTGAATACCAGCGATGAATCTATCCATTGAGCCACAACTTACTCTGTTGCTTATTGGATTTAAACAGGTATATACCTTTCCAACATAAACTGCGAGTAATAATAGTATAATAAAATCCTGACGGAAACCGAGTCTTGAATTCAAGACACGTTGAATACCAGCGATGAATCTTTCCATTGCGCCATGACTTCCTCTGATGATTATAGGATATAAACAGGTATATACCTTTCCAACATAAATGGCGAGTAATAATAGAATAATGAAATCCCGACGAAACCGAGTCTCGAATTCAAGACATGTTGAATACCAGCTATGAATCTTTCCATTGCGCCATGACTTCCTCTGATGATTATCGGATATAAACAGGTATATACCTTTCCAACATAAATGGCGAGTAATAATAGAATAATGAAAAGTCGACGGAACCGAATCTAGAACTCAAGTCATCTTGAATACAGGCGAATGAATCTATCCATTGAGCCACACAAATTCCTCTGTTGATTTTGGAATTTAAACAGGTATATACCTTTCCAACATAAATTGCGCGTAATGATAGAATAAAGAAAACTCGACGGAACCGAGTCTCGAACTCAAGACATGTTGAATACCAGCGGGGAATCTTTCCATTGAGCCACAAATTTCTATGTTGATTGTGGAATATTTAAACAGGTATATACCTTTCCAACATAAATTGCGAGTAATAAAAGATTAAAGAAAACTCGACGGAACCCTGTTTCGAACTCATGACATCTTGAATACCAGCGACGAATCTATCCTATGAGCCACAAGTTCCTCTGATGATCATAGGATTTAAACAGGTATATTATACCTTTCCAACATAAATTGCGAGTAATAATAGAATAATAAAAAGACGAGGGAGCCGAGTCTCGATCTCAAGACTTCTTGAATACCAGCGATGAATCTATCCATTGAGCCACAACCTACTCTGTTGATTACTGGATTTAAACAGGTATATACCTTTCCAACATAAACAGCGAGTAATAATACAATAATGCAATCCCGACGGAACCGAGTCTAGTATTCAAGACATGTTGAATACCAGCGATGAATCTTTCCATTGCGCCATGATTTCTTCTGATGACTATCGGATTTAAACAGGTATATACCTTTCCAACATAAATGGCGAGTAATAATAGAATAGTGAAAAGTCGACGGAACCGAGTCTAGAACTCAAGTCATCTTGAATACAGGCGATGAATCTATCCATTGAGCCACAAATTCATCTGTTGATTTTGGAAATTTAAACAGGTATATACCTTTCCAACATAAATTGCGCGTAATGATAGAATAAAGAAAACTCGACGGAACCGAGTCTCGAACTCAAGACATGTTGAATACCAGCGGGGAATCTTTCCATTGAGTCACAAATTTCTATGTTGATTGTGGAATTTAAACAGGTATATACCTTTACAACATAAATTGCGAGTAATAAAAGATTAAAGAAAACTCGACGGAACCCTCTTTCGAACTCATGACATCTTGAATACCAGCGACAAATCTATCCTATAAGCCACAAGTTCCTCTGATGATCATAGGATTTAAACAGGTATATACCTTTCCAACATAAATGGCGAGTAATAATAGAATAATGAAAAGTCGACGGAACCGAGTCTAGAACTCAAGTCATCTTGAATACAGGCGATGAATCAATCCATTGAGCCACAAATTCCTCTGTTGATTACCGGACATAAATAGCGAGTTATAATAGAATAATGAAATCCCGACGGAACCGAGTCTCGAATTCAAGACATGTTGAATACCAGCGATGAATCTTTCCATTGCGCCATGACTTCCTCTGATGATTATTGGATTTAAACAGGTATATACCTTTCCAACATAAATTGAGAGTAATAATAGAATAAAGAAAAATTCGACGGAACCGAGTCTAGAACTCAAGTCATCTTGAATACAGGCGATGAATCTATCCATTGAGCCACAAATTCCTCTGTTGATCATAGAATTTAAACAGGTATATACCTTTCCAACATAAATGGCGAGTTATAATAGAATAATGAAATTCCGACGGAACCGAGTCTCGAATTCAAGACATGTTGAATACAGGCGATGAATCTATCCATTGAGCCACAACTCACTCTGTTGATTACCGGATTTAAACAGGTAAAAACCTTTCCAACATAAACAGCGAGTAATAATAGAATAAAGAAAACTCGACGGAACCGAGTCTACAACTCAAGTCATCTTGAATACAGGCGATGAATCTATCCATTGAGCCACAAATTCCTCTGTTGATTTTGGAATTTAAACAGGTATATACCTTTCCAACATATATTGCGATTAATAAAAGATTAAAGAAAACTCGACCGGACCATGTTTCAAACTCTTGACATCTTGAATAACAGCGACGAATCTATCCTATGAGCCACAAGTTCTTCTGATTATCACAGGATTTAAACAGGGATATACCTTTCCATCATAAATTGCGAGTAATAATAGAATAATAAAAAGTCGACGGAGCCGAGTCTCGAACTCGTAACATCTTGAATACCAGCGACGAATCTACCCTATGAGCCACAAGTTCCTCTGATGATCACAGAATTTAAACAGGTATATTTCTTTCCAACATAAATTGCGAGACATAATTAGAATTAAGAAAACTCGACGGAACCGAGTCTAGAACTCAAGTCATCTTGAATACAGGCGATGAATCTATCCCTTGAGCCACAACTCACTCTGTTGATTACCGGATTTAAACAGGTATATACCTTTCCAACATAAACAGCGAGTAATAATAGAATAAAGAAAACTCGACGGAACCGAGTCTACAACTCAAGTCATCTTGAATACAGGCGATGAATCTATCCATTGAGCCACAAATTCCTCTGCTGATTTTGGAATTTAAACAGGTATATACCTTTCCAACATATATTGCGATTAATAAAAGATTAAAGAAAACTCGACCGGACCATGTTTCAAACTCTTGACATCTTGAATAACAGCGACGAATCTATCCTATGAGCCACAAGTTCCTCTGATTATCATAGGATTTAAACAGCTATATACTTTTTCAACATAAATGGAGCGTAATAATAGAATAAAGAAAACTCGACGGAACCGAGTCTCGATCTCAAGACTTCTTGAATACCAGCGATGAATCTATCCATTGAGCCACAACTTACTCTGTTGATTACCGGATTTAAACAGGTATATACCTTTTCAACATAAACAGCGAGTAATAATAGAATCCCGACGGAACCGAGTCTCGTATTCAAGACATGTTGAATACCAGCGATGAATCTTTCCATAGCGCCATGACTTCCTCTGTTGATTATCGGATTTAAACAGGTATATACCCTTCCAACATAAATGGCGAGTAATAATAGAATAATGAAAAGTCGACGGAACCGAGTCTAGAACTCAAATCATCTTGAATACAGGCGATGAATCTATCCATTGAGCCACAACTTACTCTGTTGATTACCGGATTTAAACAGGTATATACCTTTCCAACATAAATTGCGAGTAATAATAGAATAATGAAATCCCGACGGAATGAGTCTCGAATTCAAGACATGTTGAATACCAGCGATGAATCTTTCCATTGCGCCATGACCTCCTCTGATTATTATCGGATTTAAACCTTTCCAACATAAATTGAGAGTAATAATAGAATGAAGAAAAATTCGACGGAACCGAGTCTAGAACTCAAGTCATCTTGAATACAGGCGATGAATCTATCCACTGAGCCACAAATTCTTCTGTTGATTTTGCAATTTTAACAGGTATATAACTTTCCAACATAAATTGCGCGTAATGATAGAATAAAGAAAACTCGACGGAACCGAGTCTCGAACTCAAGACATGTTGAATACCAGCGGGGAATCTTTCCATTGAGCCACAAATTTCTCTGTTGATTGTGGATTTTAAACAGGTATATACCTTTACAACATAAATTGCGAGTAATAAAAGATTAAAGAAAACTCGACGGAACCCTGTTTCGAACTCATGACATCATGAATACCAGCGACGAATCTATCCTATGAGCCACAAGTTCCTCTGATGATCATAGGATATAAACAGGTATATACCTTTCCAACATAAATTGCGAGTAATAATAGAATAATAAAAAGACGACGGAGCCGCGTCTCGATCTCAAGACTTCTCGAATACCAGCGATGAATCTATCCATTGAGCCACAACTTACTCTGTTGATAACCGGATTTAAACAGGCTTATACCTTTCCAACATAAACATCGAGTAATAATAGAATAATGCAATCCCCACGGAACCGATTCTCGTATTCAAGACATGTTGAATACCAGCGATGAATCTTTCCATTGCGCCATGACTTCCTCTGATGATTATCGGATTTAAACAGGTATATACCTTTCCGACATAAATGGCGAGTAATAATAGAATAATGAAACGTCGACGGAACCGAGTCTAGAACTCAAGTCATTTTGAATACGGGCGATGAATCTATCCATTGAGCCACAAATTCCTCTGTTGATTTTGGAATTTAAACAGGTATATACTTTTCCAACATAAATTGCGCGTAATAATAGAATAAAGAAAACTCGACGGAACCGAGTTTCGAACTCAAGACATGTTGAATACCAGCGATGAATCTTTCCATTGCGCCATGACTTCCTCTGATGATTATCGGATTTAAACAGGTTCCAACATAAATTGCGAGTAAAAATAGAATAAAGAAAACTCGACGTAACCGAGTCTAGAACTCAAGTCATCTTGAATACAGGCGATGAATCTATCCATTGAGCCACAAATTCCTCGGTTGATTTTGGAATTTAAACAGGTATTTACCTTTCCAACATAAATTGCGCGTAATAATAGAATAAAGAAAACTCGACGGAATCGAGTCTTGAACTCAAGACATGTTGAATACCAGCGGTGAATCTTTCCATTGAGCCACAAATTTCTCTGTTGATTGTGGAATTTAAATAGGTATATACCTTTACAACATAAATTGCGAGTAATAAAAGATTAAAGAAAACTCGACGGGACCATGTTTCGAACCCATGACATCTTGAATACCAGCGACGAATCTATCCTATGAGCCACAATCTCCTCTGATGATCATGGTATTTAAACAGGTATTTTCCTTTCCAACATAAATGGCGAGTAATAATAGAATAATGAAAAGTCGACGGAGCCGAGTCTCGATCTCAAGACTTCTTGAATACCAGCGATGAATCTATCCATTGAGCCACAACTTACTCTGTTGCTTATTGGATTTAAACAGGTATATACCTTTCTAACATAAACTGCGAGTAATAATAGTATAATAAAATCCTGACGGAAACCGAGTCTTGAATTCAAGACACGTTGAATACCAGCGATGAATCTTTCCATTGCGCCATGACTTCCTCTGATGATTATAGGATATAAACAGGTATATACCTTTCCAACATAAATGGCGAGTAATAATAGAATAATGAAATCCCGACGAAACCGAGTCTCGAATTCAAGACATGTTGAATACCAGCTATGAATCTTTCCATTGCGCCATGACTTCCTCTGATGATTATCGGATATAAACAGGTATATACCTTTCCAACATAAATGGCGAGTAATAATAGAATAATGAAAAGTCGACGGAACCGAATCTAGAACTCAAGTCATCTTGAATACAGGCGATGAATCTATCCATTGAGCCACAAATTCCTCTGTTGATTTTGGAATTTAAACAGGTATATACCTTTCCAACATAAATTGCGCGTAATGATAGAATAAAGAAAACTCGACGGAACCGAGTCTCGAACTCAAGACATGTTGAATACCAGCGGGGAATCTTTCCATTGAGCCACAAATTTCTATGTTGATTGTGGAATTTAAACAGGTATATACCTTTCCAACATAAATTGCGAGTAATAAAAGATTAAAGAAAACTCGACGGAACCCTGTTTCGAACTCATGACATCTTGAATACCAGCGACGAATCTATCCTATGAGCCACAAGTTCCTCTGATGATCATAGGATTTAAACAGGTATATTATACCTTTCCAACATAAATTGCGAGTAATAATAGAATAATAAAAAGACGAGGGAGCCGAGTCTCGATCTCAAGACTTCTTGAATACCAGCGATGAATCTATCCATTGAGCCACAACCTACTCTGTTGATTACTGGATTTAAACAGGTATATACCTTTCCAACATAAACAGCGAGTAATAATAGAATAATGCAATCCCGACGGAACCGAGTCTAGTATTCAAGACATGTTGAATACCAGCGATGAATCTTTCCATTGCGCCATGATTTCTTCTGATGACTATCGGATTTAAACAGGTATTTACCTTTCCAACATAAATTGAGAGTAATAATAGAATAAAGAAAAATTCGACGGAACCGAGTCTAGAACTCAAGTGATCTTGAATACAGGCGATGAATCTATCCATTGAGCCACAAATTCCTATGTTGATTTTGGAATTTAAACAGGTATATACCTTTCCAACATAAATAGCGCGTAATAATAGAATAAAGAAAACTCGACGGAACCGAGTCTCGAACTCAAGACATGTTGAATACCAGCGGGGAATCTTTACATTGAGCCACAAATTTCTCTGTTGATTGTGGAATTTAAACAGGTATATACCTTTCCAACATAAATTGCGAGTAATAAAAATTAAAGAAAACTCGAAGTAACCCTGTTTCGAACTCATAACATTTTGAATACCAGCGACGAATCTATCCTATGAGCCACAAGTTCCTCTGATGAACAAAGGATTTAAACAGGTATATATCTTTCCAACATAAATTGCGCGTAATAATAGAATAAAGAAAACTCGACGGAACCGAGTCTCGAACTCAAGACATGTTGAATACCAGCGGGGAATCTTTCCCTTGAGCCACAAATTTCTCTGTTGATTGTGGAATTTAAACAGGTATATACCTTTACAACATAAATTGCGCGTAATAATAGAATAAAGAAAACTCGACGGAACCGAGTCTCGAACTCAAGACATGTTGAATACCAGCGGGGAATCTTGCCATTGAGCCACAAATTTCTCTGTTGATTGTGGAATTTAAACAGGTATATACCTTTACAACATAAAATGCGAGTAATAAAAGATTAAAGAAAACTCGACGGGACCCTGTTTCGAACTCATGACATCTTGAATACCAGCGACGAATCTATCCTATGAGCCACAAGTTCCTCTGATGACCATAGGATTTAAACAGGTATATACCTTTCCAACATAAATTGCGAGTAATAATAGAATAATAAAAAGTCGACGGAGCCGAGTCTCGATCTCAAGACTTCTTGAATACCAGCGATGAATCTATCCATTGAGCCACAACTTACTTTGTTGCTTATCGGATTTAAACAGGTATATACCTTTCCAACATAAACTGCGAGTAATAATATAATAATAAAATCCTGACGGAAACCGAGTCTTGAATTCAAGACACTTTGAATACCAGCGATAAATCTTTCCATTGCGCCATGACTGCCTCTGAATATTATCGGATTTAAACAGGTATATACCTTTCCAATATAAACTGCGAGTAATAATTGAATAATAAAATCCCGACGGAAACCGAGTCTTAAATTCAAAACATGTTGAATACCAGCCATGAATCTTTCCATTGCGCCATGACTTCCTCTGATGATTATCGGATTTAAACAGGTATATACCTTCCCAACATAAATTGCGAGCAATAATAGAATAAAGAAAAATTCGACGGAACCGAGTCTAGAACTCAAGTCATCTTGAATACAGGCGATGAATCTATCCATTGAGCCACAAATTCCTCTGTTGTTTTTGGAATTTAAACAGGTATATACCTTTCCAACATAAATTGCGCGTAATAATAGAATAAAGAAAACTCGATGGAACCGAGTCTCGAACTCAAGACTTCTTGAATACCAGCGATGAATCTATCCATTGAGCCACAACTTACTCTGTTGCTTATCGGATTTAAACATGTATATACCTTTCCAACATAAACTGCGAGTAATAATATAATAATAAAATCCTGACGGAAACCGAGTCTTGAATTCAAGACACTTTGAATACCAGCGATTAATCTTTCCATTGCGCCATGACTGCCTCTGATGATTATCGGAATTAAACAGGTATATACCTTTCCAATATAAACTGCGAGTAATAATAGAATAATAAAATCCCGACGGAAACCGAGTCTTAAATTCAAAACATGTTGAATACCAGCCATGAATCTTTCCATTGCGCCATGACTTCCTCTGATGATTATCGGATTTAAACAGGTATATACCTTCCCAACATAAATTGCGAGCAATAATAGAATAAAGAAAAATTCTACGGAACCGAGTCTAGAACTCAAGTCATCTTGAATACAGGCGATGAATCTATCCATTGAGCCACAAATTCCTCTGTTGTTTTTGGAATTTAAATAGGTATATACCTTTACAACGTAAATTGCGAGTAATAAAAGATTAAAGAAAACTCGACGGGACCCCGTTTCGAACTCAGGACATCTTGAATACCAGCGACGAATCTAGCCTATGAGCCACAAGCTCCTCTGATGATCATGGGATTTAAACAGGTATATACCTTTCCAACATAAATTGCGAGTAATAATAGAATAATAAAAAGTCGACGGAGCCGAGTCTCGATCTCAAGACTTCTTGAATACCAGCGATGAATCTATCCATTGAGCCACAACTTACTTTGTTGCTTATCGGATTTAAACAGGTATATACCTTTCCAACATAAACTGCGAGTAATAATATAATAATAAAATCCTGACGGAAACCGAGTCTTGAATTCAAGACACTTTGAATACCAGCGATAAATCTTTCCATTGCGCCATGACTGCCTCTGATTATTATCGGGATTTAAACAGGTATATACCTTTTTTCCAAATATAAACTGCGAGTAATAATTGAATAATAAAATCCCGACGGAAACCGAGTCTTAAATTCAAAACATGTTGAATACCAGCCATGAATCTTTCCATTGCGCCATGACTTCCTCTGATGATTATCGGATTTAAACAGGTATATACCTTCCCAACATAAATTGCGAGCAATAATAGAATAAAGAAAAATTCGACGGAACCGAGTCTAGAACTCAAGTCATCTTGAATACAGGCGATGAATCTATCCATTGAGCCACAAATTCCTCTGTTGTTTTTGGAATTTAAACAGGTATATACCTTTCCAACATAAATTGCGCGTAATAATAGAATAAAGAAAACTCGACGGAACCGAGTCTCGAACTCAAGACTTCTTGAATACCAGCGATGAATCTATCCATTGAGCCACAACTTACTCTGTTGCTTATCGGATTTAAACAGGTATATACCTTTCCAACATAAACTGCGAGTAATAATATAATAATAAAATCCTGACGGAAACCGAGTCTTGAATTCAAGACACTTTGAATACCAGCGATAAATCTTTCCATTGCGTCATGACTGCCTCTGATGATTATCGGAATTAAACAGGTATATACCTTTCCAATATAAACTGCGAGTAATAATAGAATAATAAAATCCCGACGGAAACCGAGTCTTAAATTCAAAACATGTTGAATACCAGCCATGAATCTTTCCATTGCGCCATGACTTCCTCTGATGATTATCGGATTTAAACAGGTATATACCTTCCCAACATAAATTGCGAGCAATAATAGAATAAAGAAAAATTCTACGGAACCGAGTCTAGAACTCAAGTCATCTTGAATACAGGCGATGAATCTATCCATTGAGCCACAAATTCCTCTGTTGTTTTTGGAATTTAAATAGGTATATACCTTTACAACGTAAATTGCGAGTAATAAAAGATTAAAGAAAACTCGACGGGACCCCGTTTCGAACTCAGGACATCTTGAATACCAGCGACGAATCTAGCCTATGAGCCACAAGCTCCTCTGATGATCATGGGATTTAAACAGGTATATACCTTTCCAACATAAATGGCGAGTAATAATAGAATAATGAAAAGTCGACGGAGCCGAGTCTCGATCTCAAGACTTCTTGAATACCAGCGATGAATCTATCCATTGAGCCACAACTTACTCTGTTGCTTATCGAATTTAAACAGGTATATACCTTTGCAACATAAACTGCGAGTAATAATAGAATAATAAAATCCCGACGGAAACCGATCTTGAATTCACGAAATGTTGAATACCAGCGACGAATCTACCCTATGAGCCACAAGTTCCTCTGATGATCATAGGATTTAAACAGGTATATATATACCTTTCCAACATAAACTGCGAGTAATAATAGAATAATAAAATCCCGAGGGAAACCGAGTCTTGAATTCAAGACATGTTGAATACCAGCGATGAATCTTTCCATTGCGCTATGACTTCCTCTGATGATTATCGGATTTAAACAGGTATATACCTTTCAAACATAAATTGCGAGTAATAATTAGAATAAAGAAAACTCGACGGAACCGAGTCTCGAATTCAAGACATGTTGAATACCAGCGATGAATCTTTCCATTGCGCCATGACTTCCTCTGATGATTATCGGATTTAAACAGGTGAATACCTTTCCAACAAAAATTGAGAGTAATAATAGAATAAAGAAAAATTCGACGGAACCGAGTCTAGAACTCAAGTCATCTTGAATACAGGCGATGAATCTATCCATAGAGCCACAAATTCCTCTGTTGATCTTGGAATTTAAACAGGTATATACCTTTCCAACATAAATTGCGCGTAATAATAGAATAAAGAAAACTCGACGGAACCGAGTCTCGAACTCAAGACATGTTGAATACCAGCGGGGAATCTTTCCATTGAGCCACAAATTTCTCTGTTGATTGTGGAATTTAAACAGGTATATACCTTTACAACATAAATTGCGAGTAATAAAAGATTAAAGAAAACTCGACGGAACCCTGTTTCGAACTCATGACATCTTGAATACCAGCGACGAATCTATCCTATAAGCCACAAGTTCCTCTGATGATCATAGGATTTAAACAGGTATATACCTTTCCAACATAAATTGCGAGTAATAATAGAATAATAAAAAGACGACGGAGCCGAGTCTCGATCTCAAGCCTTCTTGAATAACAGCGATGAATCTATCCATTGAGCCACAACTTAATCTGTTGATTACCGGATTTAAACAGGTATATATATACCTTTCCAACATAAACTGCGAGTAATAATACAATAATGCAATCCCGACGGAACCGAGTCTCGAATTCAAGTTATGTTGAATACCAGCGATGAATCTTTCCATTGCGCCATGACTTCCTCTGATGATTATCGGATTTAAACAGGTGAATACCTTTCCAACATAAATGGCGAGTAATAATAGAATAATGAAAAGTCGACGGAACCGAGTCTAGAACTCAAGTCATCTTGAATACAGGCGATGAATCTATCCATTGAGCCACAAATTCCTCTGTTGATTACCGGATTTAAACAGGTATATACCTTTCCAACATAAACAGCGAGTAATATTAGAATATTGAAATCCCGACGTAACCGAGTCTTGAATTCAAGAAATGTTGAATACCAGCGATGAATCTTTCCATTGCGCCATGACTTCCTCTGATGATTATCGGATTTAAACAGGTATATACCTTTCCAACATAAATTGCGAGACATAATTAGAATAAAGAAAACTCGACGGAACCCTGTTTCGAACTCAGGACATCTTGAATACCAGCGACGAATCTATCCTATGAGCCACAAGCTCATCTGATGATCATGGGATTTAAACAGTTATATTCCTTTCCAACATAAATGGCGAGTAATAATAGAATAATGAAAAGTCGACGGAGCCGAGTCTCGATCTCAAGACTTCTTGAATACCAGCGATGAATCAATCCATTGAGCCATAACTTACTCTGTTGATTACCGGATTTAAACAGGTATATACCTTTCCAACATAAACAGCGAGTAATAATAGAATAATTAAATCCCGATGGAACCGAGTCTCGAATTCAAGACATGTTGAATACAAGCGATGAATCTTTCCATTGCGCCATGACTTCCTCTGATGATCATCGGATTTAAACAGGTATATACCTTTACAACATAAATTGAAAGTAATAATAGAATAAAGATAAGTTCGACGGAACCGAGTCTAGAACTCAAGTCATCTTGAATACAGGCGATGAATCTATCCATTGAGCCACAAATTCCCCTGTTGATTTTGGAATTTTAACAGGTATATTATACCTTTCCAAAATAAATTGCGCGTAATAATAGAATAAAAAAAACTCGACGGAACCGAGCCTCGATCTCAAGACTTCTTGATTACCAGCGATGAATCTTTCCATTGAGCCACAACTTACTCAGTTGATTGCCGGATTTAAACAGGTATATACATTTACATCATAAATTGCGAGTAATAATAGAATAATAAAAAGTCGACGGAGCCGAGTCTCGATCTCAAGACTTCTTGAATATCAGCTATGAATCTATCCATTGAGCCACAACTTACTCTGTTGATTACCGCATTTAAACAGGTATATACCTTTCCAACATAAACAGCGAGTAATAATAGAATAATGAAATCCCGACGGAACCGAGTCTCGTATTCAAGACATGTTGAATACCAGCGATGAATCTTTCCATTGCGCCATGACTTCCTCAGATGATTATCGGATTTAAACATGTATATACCTTTCCAACATAAATTGAGAGTAATAATAGAATAAAGAAAACTCGACGGAACCGAGTCTAGAACTCAAGTCATCTTGAATACAGGCGATGAATCTATCCATTGAGCCACAAATTCCTCTGTTGATTTTGGAATTTAAACAGGTATATACCTTTCCAACATATATTGCGATTTATAAAAGATTAAAGAAAACTCGACGATACCATGTTTCAAACTCTTGACATCTTGAATAACAGCGACGAATCCATCCTATGAGCCACAAGTTCCTCTGATTATCATAGGATTTAAACAGGTATATACCTTTCCAATATAAACTGCGAGTAATAATAGAATAATAAAATCCCGACGGAAACCGAGTCTTGAACTCAAGACATGTTGAATACCAGCGATGAATCTTTCCATTGCGCCATGACTTCCTCTGATGATTATCGGATTTAAACAGGTATATACCTTTCCAACATAAATTGCGAGCAATAATAGAATAAAGAAAAATTCGACGGAACCGAGTCTAGAACTCAAGTCATCTTGAATACAGGCGATGAATCTATCCATTGAGCCACAAATTCCTCTGTTGTTTTTGGAATTTAAACCTTTCCAACATAAATTGCGCGTAATAATAGAATAAAGAAAACTCGACGAAACCGAGTCTTGAACTCAAGTCATCTTGAATACAGGCGATGGATCTATCCATTGAGCCACAAATTACTCTGTTGATTTTGGAATTTAAACAGGTATATACCTTTCCAACATATATTGCGATTAATAAAAGATTAAAGAAAACTCGACGGGACCATGTTTCAAACTCTTGACATCTCGAATAACAGCGACGAATCTATCCTATGAGCCACAAGTTCCTCTGATTATCTTAGGATTTAAACTGGTATATACCTTTCCATCATAAATTGCGAGTAATAATAGAATAATGAAAAGTCGACGGGACCCTGTTTCGAACTCATGACATCTTGAATACCAGCGACGAATCTATCCTATGAGCCACAAGTTCCTCTAATGACCATAGGATTTAAACAGGTATATACCTTTCCAACATAAATTGCGAGTAATAATAGAATAATAAAAAGTCGACGGAGCCGAGTCTCGATTTTAAGACTTCTTGAATACCAGCGATGAATCTATCCATTGAGCCACAACTTACTCTGTTGCTTATCGGATTTAAACAGGTATATACCTTTCCAACATAAACTGCGAGTAATAATAAAATAATAAAATCCTGACGGAAACCGAGTCTTGAATTAAAGACACGTTGAATACCAGCGATAAATCTTTCCATTGCGCCATGACTGCCTCCGATGATTATCGGATTTAAACAGGTATATAACTTTCCAATATAAACTGCGAGTAATAATAGAATAATAAAATCCCGACGGAAACCGAGTCTTGAATTCAAAACATGTTGAATTCCAGCGATGAATCTTTCCATTGCGCCATGACTTCCTCTGATGATTATCGGATTTAAACAGGTATATATACCTTCCCAACATAAATTGCGAGCAATAATAGAACAAAGAAAAATTCGACGGAACCGAGTCTAGAACTCAAGTCATCTTGAATACAGGCGATGAATCTATCCATTGAGCCACAAATTCCTCTGTTGTATTTGGAATTTAAACAGGTATATACCTTTCCAACATAAATTGCGCGTAATAATAGAATAAAGAAAACTCGACGGAACCGAGTCTCGAACTCAAGAAATGTTGAATACCAGCGGGGAATCTTTCCATTGAGCCACAAATTTCTCTGTTGATTGTGGAATTTAAACAGGCATATACCTTTACAACATAAATTGCGAGTAATAAAAGATTAAAGAAAACTCGACGGGACCCTGTTTCGAACTCAGGACATCTTGAATACCAGCGACGAATCTATCCTATGAGCCACAAGCTCATCTGATGATCATGGGATTTAAACAGGTATATTCCTTTCCAACATAAATGGCGAGTAATAATAGAATAATGAAAAGTCGACGGAGCCGAGTCTCGATCTCAAGACTTCTTGAATACCAGCGATGAATCTATCCATTGAGCCATAACTTACTCTGTTGATTACCGGATTTAAACAGGTATATAACTTTCCAACAAAAACAGCGAGTAATAATAGAATAATTAAATCCCGACGGAACCGAGTCTCGAATTCAAGACATGTTGAATACAAGCGATGAATCTTTCCATTGCGCCATGACTTCCTCTGATGATTATCGGATTTAAACAGGTATATACCTTTACAACATAAATTGAAAGTAATAATAGAATAAAGAAAAGTTCGACGGAACCGAGTCTAGAACTCAAGTCATCTTGAATACAGGCGATGAATCTATCCATTGAGCCACAAATTCCCCTGTTGATTTTGGAATTTTAACAGGTATATTATACCTTTCCAAAATAAATTGCGCGTAATAATAGAATAAAAAAAACTCGACGGAACCGAGTCTCGATCTCAAGACTTCTTGATTACCAGCGATAAATCTATCCATTGAGCCACAACTTACTCAGTTGATTACCGGATTTAAACAGGTATATACCTTTACATCATAAATTGCGAGTAATAATAGAATAATAAAAAGTCGACGAAGCCGAGTCTCGAACTCATGACATCTTGAATACCAGCGACGAATCTACCCTATGAGCCACAAGTTCCTCTGTTGATTACCGGATTTATACAGGTACCTTTCCAACATAAACAGCAAGTAATAATAGAACAATGAAATCGCGACTGAACCGAGTCTCGAATTCAAGACATGTTGAATACCAGCGATGAATCTTTCCATTGCGCCATGACTTCCTCTGATGATTATCGGATTTAAACAGGTATATACCTTTCCAACATAAATTGAGAGTAATAATAATAGAATAAAGAAAAATTCGACGGAACCGAGTCTAGAACTCAAGTCATCTTGAATACAGGCGATGAATCTATCCATTGAGCCACAAATTCCTCTGTTGATTTTGGAATTTAAACAGGTATATACCTTTCCAACATAAATTGCGCGTAATAATAGAATAAAGAAAACTCGACGGAACCGAGCCTCGAACTCATGACATGTTGAATACCAGCGGGGAATCTTTCCATTGAGCCACAAATTTCTATGTTGATTGTGGAATTTAAACAGGTATATACCTTTCCAACATAAATTGCGAGTAATAAAAGATTAAAGAAAACTCGAAGGAA
Organism: Styela plicata; assembly: GCA_963675895.2. Classification (NCBI taxonomy): domain Eukaryota; kingdom Metazoa; phylum Chordata; class Ascidiacea; order Stolidobranchia; family Styelidae; genus Styela; species Styela plicata. The sequence continues at coordinate 2,945,025 of CAVMBJ020000001.1, forward strand.
CCCTGTTTCGAACTCATAACATCTTGAATATCAGCGACGAATCTATCCTATGAGCCACAAGTTCCTCTGATGATCAAAAGATTTAAACAGGTATATACCTTTCCAACATAAATTGCGAGTAATAATAGAATAATAAAAAGTCGACGGAGCCGAGTCTCGATCTCAAGACTTCTTGAATATCAGCTATGAATCTATCCATTGAGCCACAACTTACTCTGTTGATTACCGGATTTAAACAGGTATATACCTTTCCAACATAAACAGCGAGTAATAATAGAATAATGAAATCCCGACGGAACCGAGTCTCGTATTCAAGACATGTTGAATACCAGCGATGAATCTTTCCATTGCGCCATGACTTCCTCAGATGATTATCGGATTTAAACATGTATATACCTTTCCAACATAAATTGAGAGTAATAATTGAATAAAGAAAACTCGACGGAACCGAGTCTAGAACTCAAGTCATCTTGAATACAGGCGATGAATCTATCCATTGAGCCACAAATTCCTCTGTTGATTTTGGAATTTAAACAGGTATATACCTTTCCAACATATATTGCGATTTATAAAAGATTAAAGAAAACTCGACGGGACCATGTTTCAAACTCTTGACATCTTGAATAACAGCGACGAATCCATCCTATGAGCCACAAGTTCCTCTGATTATCATAGGATTTAAACAGGTATATACCTTTCCAATATAAACTGCGAGTAATAATAGAATAATAAAATCCCGACGGAAACCGAGTCTTGAACTCAAGACATGTTGAATACCAGCGATGAATCTTTCCATTGCGCCATGACTTCCTCTGATGATTATCGGATTTAAAAAGGTATATACCTTTCCAACATAAATTGCGAGCAATAATAGAATAAAGAAAAATTCGACGGAACCGAGTCTAGAACTCAAGTCATCTTGAATACAGGCGATGAATCTATCCATTGAGCCACAAATTCCTCTGTTGTTTTTGGAATTTAAACAGGTATATACCTTTCCAACATAAATTGCGCGTAATAATAGAATAAAGAAAACTCGACGAAACCGAGTCTAGAACTCAAGTCATCTTGAATACAGGCGATGAATCTATCCATTGAGCCACAAATTTCTCTGTTGATTTTGGAATTTAAACAGGTATATACCTTTCCAACATATATTGCGATTAATAAAAGATTAAAGAAAACTCGACGGGACCATGTTTCAAACTCTTGACATCTTGAATAACAGCGACGAATCCATCCTATGAGCCACAAGTTCCTCTGATTATCATAGGATTTAAACAGGTATATACCTTTCCATCATAAATTGCGAGTAATAATAGAATAATGAAAAGTCGACGGGACCCTGTTTCGAACTCATGACATCTTGAATACCAGCGACGAATCTATCCTATGAGCCACAAGTTCCTCTAATGACCATAGGATTTAAACAGGTATATACCTTTCCAACATAAATTGCGAGTAATAATAGAATAATAAAAAGTCGACGGAGCCGAGTCTCGATTTCAAGACTTCTTGAATACCAGCGATGAATCTATCCATTGAGCCACAACTTACTCTGTTGCTTATCGGATTTAAACAGCTATCTACCTTTCCAACATAAACTGCGAGTAATAATAAAATAATAAAATCCTGACGGAAAACGAGTCTTGAATTCAAGACACGTTGAATACCAGCGATAAATCTTTCCATTGCGCCATGACTGCCTCCGATGATTATCGGATTTAAACAGGTATATAACTTTCCAATATAAACTGCGAGTAATAATAGAATAATAAAATCCCGACGGAAACCGAGTCTTGAATTCAAATCATGTTGAATTCCAGCGATGAATCTTTCCATTGCGCCATGACTTCCTCTGATGATTATCGGATTTAAACAGGTATATACCTTCCCAACATAAATTGCGAGCAATAATAGAACAAAGAAAAATTCGACGGAACCGAGTCCAGAACTCAAGTCATCTTGAATACAGGCGATGAATCTATCCATTGAGCCACAAATTCCTCTGTTGTTTTTGGAATTTAAACAGGTATATACCTTTCCAACATAAATTGCGCGTAATAATAGAATAAAGAAAACTCGACGGAACCGAGTCTCGAACTCAAGAAATGTTGAATACCAGCGGGGAATCTTTCCATTGAGCCACAAATTTCTCTGTTGATTGTGGAATTTAAACAGGCATATACCTTTACAACATAAATTGCGAGTAATAAAAGATTAAAGAAAACTCGACGGGACCCTGTTTCGAATTCAGGACATCTTGAATACCAGCGACGAATGAGCCACAAGCTCATCTGATGATCATGGGATTTAAACAGGTATATTCCTTTCCAACATAAATGGCGAGTAATAATAGAATAATTAAATCCCGACGGAACCGAGTCTCGAATTCAAGACACGTTGAATACAAGCGATGAATCTTTCCATTGCGCCATGACTTCCTCTGATGATTATCGGATTTAAACAGGTATATACCTTTACAACATAAATTGAAAGTAATAATAGAATAAAGAAAAGTTCGACGGAACCGAGTCTAGAACTCAAGTCATCTTGAATACAGGCGATGAATCTATCCATTGAGCCACAAATTCCCCTGTTGGTTTAGGAATTTTAACAGGTATATTATACCTTTCCAAAATAAATTGCGCGTAATAATAGAATAAAAAAAACTCGACGGAACCGAGTCTCGATCTCAAGACTTCTTGATTACCAGCGATGAATCTATCCATTGAGCCACAACTTACTCAGTTGATTACCGGATTTAAACAGGTATATACCTTTACATCATAAATTGCGAGTAATAATAGAATAATAAAAAGTCGACGAAGCCGAGTCTCGAACTCATGACATCTTGAATACCAGCGACGAATCTACCCTATGAGCCACAAGTTCCTCTGTTGATTACCGGATTTATACAGGTACCTTTCCAACATAAACAGCAAGTAATAATAGAACAATGAAATCCTGACGGAAACCGAGTCTTGAATTCAAGACACATGGGAATACCAGCGATGAATCTTTCCATTGCGCAATGAATTCCTCTGATGATTATCGGATTTAAACAGGTATATATATACCTTTCCAATATAAACTGCGAGTAATAATAGAATAAAGAAAACTCGACGGAACCGAGTCTCGAACTCAAGACATGTTGAATACCAGCGGTGAATCTTTCCATTGAGCCACAAATTTCTCTGTTGATTGTGGAATTTAAATAGGTATATACCTTTACAACATAAATTGCGAGTAATAAAAGATTAAAGAAAACTCGACGGGACCCTGTTTCGAACTCAGGACATCTTGAATACCAGCGACAAATCTATCCTATGAGCCACAAGCTCCTCTGATGATCATGGGTTTTAAACAGGTATATACCTTTCCAACATAAATGGCGAGTAATAATAGAATAATAAAAAGTCGACGAAGCCGAGTCTCGAACTCATGACATCTTGAATACCAGCGACGAATCTACCCTATGAGCCACAAGTTCCTCTGTTGATTACCGGATTTATACAGGTACCTTTCCAACATAAACAGCAAGTAATAATAGAACAATGAAATCGCGACTGAACCGAGTCTCGAATTCAAGACATGTTGAATACCAGCGATGAATCTTTCCATTGCGCCATGACTTCCTCTGATGATTATCGGATTTAAACAGGTATATACTTTTCCAACATAAATTGAGAGTAATAATAGAATAAAGAAAAATTCGACGGAACCGAGTCTAGAACTCAAGTCATCTTGAATACAGGCGATGAATCTATCCATTGAGCCACAAAATCCTCTGTTGATTTTGGAATTTAAACAGGTATATACCTTTCCAACATAAATTGCGCGTAATAATAGAATAAAGAAAACTCGACGGAACCGAGTCTCGAACTCAAGACATGTTGAATACCAGCGGGGAATCTTTCCATTGAGCCACAAATTTCTCTGTTGATTGTTGAATTTAAACAGGTATATACCTTTCCAACATAAATTGCGAGTAATAAAAGATTAAAGAAAACTCGAAGGAACCCTGTTTCGAACTCATAACATCTTAAATTTCAGCGACGAATCTATCCTATAAGCCACAAGTTCCTCTGATGATCAAAGGATTTAAACAGGTATATACCTTTCCAACATAAATTGCGAGTAATAATAGAATAATAAAAAGTCGACGGAGCCGAGTCTCGATCTCAAGACTTCTTGAATATCAGCTATGAATCTATCCATTGAGCCACAACTTACTCTCTTGATTACCGGATTTAAACAGGTATATACCTTTCCAACATAAACAGCGAGTAATAATAGAATAATGAAATCCCGACGGAACCGAGTCTCGTATTCAAGACATGTTGAATACTAGCGATGAATCTTTCCATTGCGCCATGACTTCCTCAGATGATTATCGGATTTAAACAGGTATATACCTTTCCAACATAAATTGAGAGTAATAATAGAATATAGAAAACTCGACGGAACCGAGTCTAGAACTCAAGTCATCTTGAATACAGGCGATGAATCTATCCATTGAGCCACAAATTCCTCTGTTGATTTTGGAATTTAAACATATATTGCGATTTATAAAAGATTAAAGAAAACTCGACGGGACCATGTTTCAAACTCATGACATCTTGAATACCAGCGACGAATCTACCCTATGAGCCACAAGTTCCTCTGGTGATCACAGGATTTAAACAGGTATATACCTTTCCAACATAAACTGCGAGTAATAATAGAATAATAAAATCCCGACGGAAACCGAGTCTTGAATTCAAGACATGTTGAATACCATCGATGAATCTTTCCATTGCGCCATGACTTCCTCTGATGATTATCGGATTTAAACAGGTATATACCTTTCCAACATAAATTGCGAGTCATAATTAGAATAAAGAAAACTCGACGGAACCGAGTCTCGAACTCAAGTGATCTTGAATACAGGCGATGAATCTATCCATTGAGCCACAAATTCCTCTGTTGATTTTGGAATTTAAACAGGTATATACCTTTCCAACATAAATTGCGCGTAATAATAGAATAAAGAAAACTCGATGGAACCGATTCTCGAACTCAAGACATGCTGAATTCCAGCGGGGAATCTTTCCATTGAGCCACAAATTTCTCTGTTGATTGTGGAATTTAAACAGGTATAAAGATAATATTAAAATTATTCGCTGCTTGCTTGATTTTATCTTATTCTGATTTTATCTTATTCAATCATACCTGATCGCACACGGATCCATCTTCACAAGAGGCACGACACTGAAAATAGATAGTTGGTTGCACAACATTCGACGGATCTCTGGTCTTGAATAAATCATATGCCAGACCCCCATTTAAGCATGGGCCACAGATGAATTGCGTCTAGGCGCAGCGATCCATCTATAACCCATTCTAGATCAATTCAAGTCAGGTTTTATGCGATTAAAATTTTATTTGTCAAGAATCGGCGATGCGATCGTCTTACGCATATAAAGATGATGCAATTCAGTTGCTTCTGGTAATTTGATTTTGGTATGAACACCTTGATTATGGTTAAAGAGGGAGGGTGATTCAATGAACGAGTCACGTCTGCGAAAGTATGATCCAATCATACCCTCCAGGTGAAATCTTTTTATATTATTTTAGGAACAAGTTGGCTGGCAGAAGCCCAATGCAATGGTGACGCAATGGAAATAAAAAATGGGAATGGAACAATACAATCTCCCAATTACCCATCAAATGAATATGGAAAAGCAGCGAATTGTTCCTGGAAGTTTATGTTCTCAGAGGATAGTAATCCAAAACTCACACTGAAGATAGTTTACCAGAGATTATATTTAAGAACATCCGGGGGCCGCAAAGATTGTTCGGGAAATTACTTACTGGTTATAAATAATGGTAGATGAGAAAACTTTTTTACATTTTGAATGTCGCCTCATTCCAACCTTTTTTTGTTTTCTCCGGGTATTCTAGATTTTCTTAACAAATCATCATAGGCAACTCACCAAATCTAAAGTGATCGGGCGCTTCACGCAAAAAATAATATTCATAGTTACCTTAAGGTTTCATTCCTCAACTCGTAGGACAATTACGGCGCCCATGGGTGTAGGTTGGATTTAAGGATTCTTCAAAAATAGAAATCTATTGGATTCCAAATGGACGATGACAGAAATAAAACATTTATGAATAAATGTTAAAAATTGCCTAAAAATGTAATTCTTTTTATTAACTGT
>CAVMBJ020000001.1:2953959-2969013 GCA_963675895.2 Styela plicata
CAAACTTCAACTCCTCCGGAGCGTTTTTGTGACATCTTACTTAATATTTAATTCGCAAATTTTGGGTTAAATAGAATCTAGACTACGTCATAAAAGTCTGAAACATTTCAAGTCTGAGCCTCAAAAGTGCACAAGGGCGAAATCCATCAGTGGCCTATGCACAACAATTATTATTTTTTTTTTTATAGCCACTTCTCAGAGTGGATCACCCTGTCTAAGGCCCTGTAACAGCGGCCACTTATAGTCGGACAGGGTTACAATTGCTGGAAAGATATCTTTTCCAGTTCGGCTTAGCCTACTCAAGTTATTACACCCTGGGTTGAGTGGTGGGCATGGATTAGCGAGCTGGACTCGCTGGGGCTCGAACCCGAGATCTTCAACCTGCGATGCCAACATGTTTAACCACTAGGCCATCGCGCCACCCAAATGGTCCTCCCCGGCCCAAAAACTCGACCAACCAACCTTGATCCCATTGTATGTAATGTAGAGCTTCAGTGGCTTTCGTAGTATACATATTAACAACGTTAACATCCATCAATGCCTCGCCTCGGAAGAGACTAAAACATCCAGGGCTGCACAAGACACATCCAAGAACGTGTTCAGCTGTCTTTTGAAGCCAATGTCCTACAGCGTACTCGAATTTCTGGAACCAAACCACCGGTCCGCTCCCTGTTGAAATAATTTGGGAAAAGTTATGAAATTGGTGGAACATTGAAACGAAACTTTGAACCTTTAAATATTGCCGCGCGCACATGGCGCAGATTTCGTTTTGCTGTACATTCTATGGAATTAACGGGAATTTCAACTGTTTGCTACCGAGAGGATGGATATTCTCAAAAAAAGTATATATATAGGGCATTCAATGAACCTCAAAATCATTTGTGACCTCTTACCACAGTAGTCGGACCCTTTTTTCAGACATATTTTGACTTATTTTGCTGAGTAGGAGCTTAGGATATGTATGCTTAGGTGCGATCCATCTGTGGCTCATGTGTAGGGCTGGGAAAACCGAATCATCTGGAATTCGAATTTGCTTCCAATAATTTTTTCGAATCGGATCGAATCACGAATTCGATGTTAATAACAAATATCCCATTTTCACAATTATAACTTATCTTCATTGTAAAAATCAAGAAATTTATAATTTATAATCCATATTCAATCCACATGCCATGTCTAAAAGCAACAATTTTCATATTTTAACGATAAAATATGATCGATTTTGGTCGAATTTGACCAAAATCGATTGCATTTTGTCGTTAAAATTGAAAATTCTAGTTCATTTATTTGTTCCTATGAACGATTCAGGATTGATTCGAATATATTGTACTTCGAATCGATTCGAATCACTGAATCGAATTGCCCAGCCCTACTCATGTGTAATATTTCTGATTCGGTGTTCGGACTGGTTCGGGTGAATAAGGTTGGACACATACACTTCAAAAAAAAAAAAAAATGCGGTTAAACTGCCAATTTTTAGCAGTGATAATGTTACATGGCAATTAAACTTGAATCGATTCTAATCACAAAATTAGTCGAATCAGTCGTGATTCGGCCATCAGAAAGAAAATTCACATATTTTAATAACAAAATATTTTTAAATTTGTTCAGATTTATCTGTGCCTTTAGTGAAAAAGTACATTGCCTCAGACATTTTCTTTAATCTTTCTTGAGGATCTTGTATGTAAAATGTTGGTAACAATGGTGTTGTTTAGATGACATAAGCGATTCGATTCGGTTCGAAAAAAGATCTAAATCTTGTTCGAATTCGGAATAATTCGGAACAATCGAACTGAATAAATTACCTGTCGGGTGAATCCTTCCACATGCGGCGCCAACGTCCGGATTTCTCTTCATTCGATCAAGGAGGAGTAGGAGAGCTTTCGGTTGGAAATCAACATCGCCATCTAGCGCCAGAATAAATACGTCTTCTCGTTTGTACGTCTTCTTGGTTTTATGCAAGTATCCGAGAATGTAGTACATGTACATGCATTGGGACCAACGTTTACGATGTCTGCAAAAAAAAGAGGGTATATTAATCTCTGAGCGGTGTAGTTTTTTTTTGTTGAAATTCACTCTGAACAAGGCCGGAAAGAGTGTCTAAATGTAACCATGTAACGACTACTCAGTAGCGAATTGCTACTTCAAGATGTAGTACCAGCAATTCTTTCATTGGAATTAATTCTAAGCAAGGCTGGAAGCAGGGCCTAAAAGGAATCAACTGACGGCCACTACAAGATGTAGTAACAGCAATTCTTTCATTGGAATTAATTCTAAGCAAGGCTGGAAGCAGGGCCTAAAAGGAATCAACTAACGGTCACTACAATATGTAGTACCAGCAACTGCACTCTAAGCAAAAAACATTCCAAACGGAAAAGAACTGATATGCAAAAATAAAGTAAATCTGAAAAAAAATATTAGGGGTAGTTGAAGGGGCTCCCTAAAATATGCGATTGGATTCGTGATTCACGAAATTATTAATATTCGACTTCAAATTTCTAATGATTTGAAATCCACAAAATATAAAAAAATATATTTAAAAAAATGAATGAATAATAATAAATGAATGAAGAAAACATTTCCGGGCCAGTTAAAATCTAGCATATTTCTCTTCAATCCAAAAAAATTTGATTCTGAATGATATGATCTGCAATTTAATAAAAATGTAAAAATTGAATTGATTCAATCAAGAGAATCAGCTCACCTAATTTTTGACTTATCCTTCAAATGTACATGAAACATGTTTCCATAAGGCAGAACGAATTCCAACCTTCCTCCGTACGGTGTTGGGTAGATAATTGGTGGGGAGAGATCATCGCCGTTACCCAGTTCAACTTTGCTGTTGAAGAAAGATCGGAGAATATAATAAAGATGGAAACATGGATGGGTTAACCTGAATCATTTGAAAATGGGAGGGGAGGTTGGCAGAAATTCTAAAATATTTTACTGATTCACTGATGATTGTGATGTCAAGCCTAGGAATGGGCAAAACCGATTCATTCAGAATTCGAATATTTTTTCGAATCGGATCGAATCACTAAATCGATGTAAATAACAGATATCCCATTTTAACTATTACAACTTGTCTCCACTTTGAAAATTAAGAAATGTACAGTTTATAGTATATTTTCAGTTCACACTCCATGTTGAAGAGCAACAATTTTCATATTTTGACGACAAAATATAATCGGTTTTGGTCAAATTTGACCAAAATCGATTGCATTTTGTCGTTAAAATGAAAATTATAGTTTTTGTTTCTATAAACCATTCACGATTGATTCGAATAAATTGTGATTCGAATCACCGAATCGAATTGCCGAGCCCTAGTCAAGCCAAATCGTTCATGTTTGACAGAATTAAATTTTCGATTGACGCACAACACTAAGTGTGTTCATCTAAACCTATGTAAGCGCGATTGCCTAGTGGTTGATCATGTTGGCATCGCAGGTTGAAGATCTCGTATTCAAGTCGGGCTCGAATTCATCCCCACCGATCAACCCAGGGTGTATTCACTCTAAGCAAGGCCGCAAGCAGCGCCCAAAGGGAACCAACCAACGGCCACTAAATAGCAAAAAGCTACTAGAAGGTGTAGTGCCAGCAACTGCACAATTGAACCATCATGGTAAAGTTCAGTGAGTGGTATCTGCCCTGGGCAAATGTAAAACCATCTAACACTTCTTTGCTTCCTTCTGGTCGCCTCTTACGACACGCAGGGACGTTAGGACTATTCTAAAGCCCGTTACTACAACTTGGGTAGGATAAGCCGAACAGGAAAATATCATATCTTTCCAAAAATTCTAACCCTGCCCGTCTATAAGTGGCCGCAGGGAATTGGGTAGGGTTATCCACTCCAAGAAGTGGCTTTAAAAAAGGCAGTTGGGGGGAAAATTTTGAAATTTGGCGTAATAAAAATGATGACATCATTGTTACTAATAAGTGACTTCTAAAGGACCATACTCATGGGGATCCACAATTTTATAGTCAATCTTTTCTTGGAGTGAACCACCTTGACCAAGGCCCTGTACCAACGGCCACTTATAGACCGGGTTAGTGTAGTTGCACTGTAACAAAAGTACAGTAAATTTACTGGTCTTTTGCAGTACTTGCATATTTCCGAAGTTAGAAATACGCCATATTGATGAGATTTGTGCCAATTATGGGCTGTTGAGGGACGGCACCTTCCCGGTGCGTTTTATCAACACCCCATATTTTCAATATTTTTCAGCACAGCCAGGTAAAATTACTGTCAAAAATCAGTGATTTTGTTGCATTTTTTGTTACAGTGTGGAAAGATACGGTCTTTTCGGTTCAGCCAAGCCCGCTCATCGCCCAGGGCATATACCAGCGATTTATTGTAGAAAAAAAAGTAAAATTAACAAAATCTCACGTACTTTGCAGCTAATGGTATAAGGTTGATAAGTTGATCAACAAATTTATTCGGCTTCGGACCATCTGCGGTTATATCCATCGCATCGTCGAACAGAACATGGACCTGGAAGATATATATTTTATATTTTGGTTTATTGAATTATCAGTCATGACTAGGGCTGGGTAGAACCGAATCATTTGGAATTCGAATCTGATCGGGATCGAATCACTAATTTTATTTAAATAGCAAATGCTTCCGTTTTTAGTATTACAACTCGTCTCCACTGTGAAAATCAAGAAATTTATAGTTTATAGTGTATATTTTTAATTCACATATCCCTGTATAAGAGTAACAATTTTCATATTTTAACGACGAAATACGATCGATTTTGGTCAAATTTTAGTTCATTCATCAGATTTTTGTTCCTATGAACAATTCACAATTGAATCGAATAAAATATGCTTCGAATCACCGAATCGAATCGCCCTGGTCATCACCTGTCCTTGAATTTACCGGGAGGGAGGGGGTGTCTGTTCTGTGTCTGGAACGTACGAGCATCGGACCAACGGTATTCGGACAATTCGATTGCGCTTAACTGACTTGAGCAATCGAACCGGCTGTCCTGTTTAGGTGAGTTTTATGATTTGCTCAAACGTGTTCCCTTCATGAGTTAAGAAATGACTAAACGGAAACAAGGAGGTGGCAGATGGTTTTACTATCGCCCAGGGCAGATACCATCATTTTTTATTTTATTTTATGCCTTGAAATGTCATTTACAATAAACCCTTATCTTTTAGAAAAAAATTTCGTCTGCGTCATCGATTATGACGTCATAATTACACTTGGAAAATTTTCAAATTTCGGCTAAATCCTTTCAAGGTCCTTAAGTACGTCGAGTAAGAGTCAATGAATGTACACCCCCGAGCAAGGGTACGGTCATAGGTACGGTCACCCCTCTTTTGTTTTTTTATTGTCGCTTCTTTCGGCTAAACCGACAAATAAAGGACCCAAAATAATGACAAAACGTTCCTAATGAAAAACACCATCAAACCCCACCTGGAAATTATAGAAATCTCTGTCCTTCCTTGCGTTTGGTCTTCGTTCACCCTGATCCATATCAAGTCTGAGAAAACAATGGGATTGGTAATATTTTCAACCCATAGGAGAGGAAACCCGAGAATACGGCTTAACCATATGATGAACCACGACTTCTCGTGCAGATACAAGTTCCAAGTTGGGGATGAGATTTTGGCCGTACTATTCACAGATTTTTCGGTGCAATGAGGAAGCCGTAACCATTGGTAACGTCGAGCAACGGCGAGGCGTTCAGCAATCCTCTCGCAACTAACTGGCAGTTGGTTGGTTCCTTTTAGTCACTGCTCCTTGCCTTGCCTCCTTGACCTTGCTCAGAGTGATGGATTTCGATAAAAAATAAAAATAAAAAAAATAAACCTTGTCAATGACACCTAATTTTTGCAGATTTATTCGATTCGATTCGTTAACTCGAATCACAAATGATTCGAATAAGTCGTGAACCGTCAATCAAAAATTTATATTTTTTCATGTATGGGCCACAGATGGACCGCGCTTTGATGGAGCTATCTATCAGTGACTCACGCTTAACAGGAAATTTAATCCAATTTCACTTACTAGGTCGGAACAAAAAACTGCAAAACGAAGCGGAACTTTTAAAATTTCTGGGAAAAATATCAATGATAAAATTGACTGATGAGGTATTTTGATGAATTAGCGATTCGATCCGATTCGAAAAAATGTCCGAATCAGATTCAAATACCACACTCATCCTAGTAAATAGGTGCCAACGACCAACTATAGGCGATCAGAGTTAGATATGTTGGAGAAGATATGATCTTTTTGTGTTTGGCTTAGCCTACCGAAGTTGTTACACCCTGGGTTGAGTGGTGGGCATGGACTAACGAGCCGGACTCGCCGGGACTCGAACCTGAGATCTTCAACCAGCGGCCACTTGTAGACGGATGGGGTTACAATTGCTGGGAAGATATGATCTTTTTTTGTTCGGTTTAGTGTACCCAAGGTATTACACCCTGGGTTGAGTGGTGTGCATGGATTAACGGGCCGGACATGCTCTTCAACCTGCGATGTCAACATTTTAACCACTAGGCCATCGCGCCCACTGATTAGTGCGTTTCCGAATATTAATTACCTCATGATACTCGTCAGCAATTGCGTCATTTCCTGTTCAGTTTCGTGCCACATGGTGGCGCACAAAAATACTTGGGGAGTGAATTGTCGGTTTGCGTTCATTGTCAGACGTCTTGATTTTCGAGTCGATCGTCGGGAGTCTTTTCTGTAGAAATGAAAATGATTTTAGAACATCTGCAATAGTTTATCCCTGTAAACAGGCGCGGGTACAGAGGGGGGCATGGGAGATATGTTACTCCCATTCTCAAACCACATGAATGTATTAAAATCGTGGAAAATACCAAAATTTTCTGCGAGCATTCGTCGCGCGTTGTTACGTAGTTTAGAATAGTTTAGATTGACGACTTTACAATGTCAAAGAAGAGATAGATGGTTGATCATCGTTCAGGGCATATACAATTCACTGCACTTTACCATGACAAAATGGGCCAAACTCAAATTCTTCACCTTTTTGAAAACCGAACATATACGTGATAAATAATACATTTGATTCGGTGATTCGAATCGATTCGAAGCAGAAAATTATTCGAATCAATCGTGAACAAAAATAACAAAAACTTGCTAAACGAACTAGAATTTCATATTTAACGACAAAATGCAATCGATTTTGGTCAAATTTGATCAAAATCGATTATATTTTGTCGTTAAAATATGATTACATTTTTTATTTTTCTTTTTTTATACATTTTTTCATTTTCACAATGGAGACAAGTTGTAATACTAAAAATGGGATACTTGTTATTTACATAGAATTTATGATTCAATCCCGATTCGAAAGAATTATTCGAATCAGAGTCGAATTTCAAAATAATTCGGTTTTGCCGAGCCCTAATGGTAAAACCCTGTACCAGTCAGCCGTATGCATAATTACCAATTTCTCATCGCCTTGCCTCCACAAATATATTTTCGCACTTTCTGCGTGTTATACAATTGGAAAATATGTGAATTAATGATAAGATAATTAAATGAGGAAAACCGATTTTTTTTATTGAAATTATAGACATAGTTTATTTCGACACCTCTGTCGACACAAAAGGCGATGCAAATAAAGATATAACATTACAGAGTTATCAGGAAAGCAGACAAAACCTAAAAGAAGGTGCCACGGAATAAGTCTCGAAGAAACATTCAAAAAAAGTAACACGCGTTTGCTTACCTCACTTTGAGCAAGGAAGCAGAGCATAAAAGGAACCAACTGACGGCTACTTATAGCAAAAAGCTACTAAAACATGTAGTATCAGAGTGAAAAGACATTTCTACGAATAAGAACGAAATGAATATTGTACATTGCTTTGCGCCGAAGACGCTAACAAAAATCGTGCTTCATACCCTTTCTTTGTTTGTCGTTTCTTCAATTCCTCTTTTCTATCTAATTCATCCTCTCGATTCCTCCTGTTCATGTACTGGCTCTGGTATTGTCTACGGTTCAGCATCAAACTTTCATTGATCAAAACTCCCGCGTAGATCGGTTTGATAAACAGGACTTCGGTTCTGAAAAAAAAATAATTGGGTCATTGAAAAATAACATTAATTAAAAATAATAGTTAAAATAATATTTGGTTTCTGGAAAAAAATAAGGAGTTCATTTTGTCATTGAAATTTGGCCGAAAGCAGTGCCGAAAAGGACCCAGGTAGTCCAAAGCGACTGAAAAACGTGGTGGATGGTTTTGCTATCGCCCAGGGCAGATACCATCTGCTACACTCTATTATCGTAGTTTGTTTCGTTTTTGATGTTTTCGACATACATTGCAGATGCACGTAAGCTTATATGTTTTTAAAAAATCTTTATCATTTGAAGCCTGGCAGTCGGTGATCGGCTTCTTTTATAGGCTTACGTACACTGTAACAAAAGTACAGTAAATTTACTGGTCATTTGCAGTAGTTGCATATTTCCATTGTTAAAAATAGTTTCTGATCAGATTTATGCCAATTATGGGCTGTTGATGGACCGCACCTTCGCGGTGCGTCGCATCAACTCCCATATTTGGCCAAATAAGTCAATTTTAATAATTTTTTATATCGCCAAGTAAAAGTATTGTTGAAGACCAGTGATTTTGTTGCATTTTTGTTACAGTGTGCTACCAAATCGCTTCTTGGAGTGGGTGACTCTGACCAAGGGTCTGTACTATCGACCACTTATAATAAACGGACAGAGTTAGGATTGTTGCAGAGATATGATTTCGACATAGCCTACCCAAGTTATTACACCCTGGGTTGAGTGGTGACCATGGATTTTTGAGTGTGAGTTACTGATGAATCGCGCTGTCAAAGTTACTTGTTAGTTACTTTTTACATAGTTGGTTTTGTGGATTGATGATAAAAATAAATGTAGAAGATTTTATCATCGCCCAGGGCAGATACCACTCACTGCATTTTATATTAGCGGCTAGGTCCAGCCTTAGATGTTTTCCGCATAGATTGCTGTTGCTGGTACACTACATTTTACGTGGAGATGATTTTACTATCCTCCAAGGCAGATACCAGTGACTGCACTTTATCATGACGGTTCAGTTCCACGGAGTAACACATTGGCATCGCAGGTTGAAGACCTCGGGTTCGAGCCCCGGCGAGTCCGGCTCGCTTATCCATGCCCACCACTCAACTCAGGGTGTAATAACTTGGGTAGGCTAAGCCGAACAGGAAAAGATCATATCTTTCCAGTAATCGTAACCCTGTCCGCCTATAAGTGGCCGCTGTTACAGGGCCTTGGACAGGGTGACCCACTCAAAGAAGTGGCTATAAAAAGAAAAAAAAAATCGGGATGTTCACCGTTTAGAGTGCAGTTGCTGGCACTACATCTTTTAGTAGCTCGTCGCTATTAAGTGACCGTTAGTTGGTTCGTTTGAGGCACTGCCTCCAGGCGGACTCGAACCCGAGATATTCAGTCCGGACATTAACCACTAGGCCATCGCGCTACACCGTAAAAAAAATGCGCCATGTCAGTTCTTATCGACCATTCACTGAGTAATTTACCTTGCTAATCGTTCCTGGTTCGGCTTCCACATATAAAACGTCAGTAATATCAGAGCCAGCCATCCAACCACGAGACCAACTATAACGATCACAGCCATCTGCCATTGTTCCAGTCCAGTCAATGTTGTGTTCCATCCAATAATGGGGTTAATTTGACTGGAAGACGGAGCTGTAAAATAGAATTTCAATTTTTATCATTTTGGGGAGGTTTTTTGGCCTGTATTCTTATTATGCCCTGTAAGTAAGAGTTATTGATCCTAGGGTATTTCACGCGTGACGTGAGAGGCGTCTAAAAGGCGCTAACGAAAGATACCATTCACTGCACTTTACCATGACGGTTCAGTTCCATTCGAGATGTTTTCCGTTCAGAGAGCTGTTGTTACAGTGCAGAAGAAGCTTTTTTAGCAACTCGGGCAATGACGTCATAATTTGAGCAGGATACTTTTATTACAATGTCCCCCCCCCCTTTTTCAAGGTACGAAATACGCAACTGCGTGATGTCTAAACATGTTGCCAATAAAGGTTGAAGATCTCGGGTTCGAGTTCCTGCGAGTGCGGCTCGTTAATTCATGCCCACCACTTAACCAAGGGTGTAATAACTGGGATAGGCTAAGCCGAACCGGAAAAATCATGTCTTCCTAACCCTGTATGTCTACGACCTTCGGGGTTAGCCCCCCAAGAGGGCCGATCCAGTTTAGGGTCAGGGTTAGGGCTGGGCAAAACCGAATCATTTGGAATTCGAATATGATTCGGACAATTGTTTCGAATCGGATCGAATCACTAATTTCATAAAATAACAAATATTCTATTTTTTCTCTTACTATTATTATCTCCATCATGATAATTAAAAAATTTATATTTAAGATTTACAAATATTAGCATATAAACAGACTTAGTGATTTATTTTTAATTACGCTCCGAGTCCAAAAAAAAAATTTTTTTATTTTTCAACGTCAAAATGCAATTGATTTTGGTCAAATTTGACCAAAATCGATTGCATTTTGTCGTTAAAAATAAAAAAATTCCACACCATTTAGCAAGTTTTGGTTCCCACGGCCGATTCACAATTGATTCGAATAATTTGTGCTTCGAATCGATTCGAATCACCGGATCGAATTGCTCCGCCCTAGTCAAGGTGATCCGCTCCAAAAATTTGACTACAAAAAGTATGTCCGTTTGATATCGCCTTTCAGCTGCCTATCCTGCTCACGGTGGATCATAATTAGGGTACAGATTCACTACCGAGCGTGCCCTTCAGCAAGGCATAAAACAGATACACTCTCACTAAAATGGGCGCGATGGCCTAAACATGTGGTTAAACATGTTGGCATCGCAGGTTGAAGATCTCGGGTTCGAGTCCCGGCGGGTCCGACTCGTTTATCCATGCCCACCACTCAACCCAGGGTGTAATAACTTGGGTAGGCTAAGCTGAATAGGAAAAGATCATATCTTCCCAGTAATTGTAACCCAGCCCGTCTGTAAGTGGCCGCTGTTACAGGGCCTTGGACAAGGTGATCCACTCTAAGAAGTGGCTGTAGAAAAAAAAGACTACAAAGGGCCGTGCCTAACGGTTGTTCGGTATAAACCCCCCAGTAGATTCACGGATAGGCTTTAGCAAATAAATCGAAAAACCTAAAAAAAGGTAATTAGGTCACAGAATACTCACGCAGACCAAAGTAATCCAACAGAGTCAAACTGTTCTTCGCCCCATACATAGTGTATATTGACGTCATAGTGGCCATTATCGGCGTCACAATCATCAACGGGAATGAATAGGCTTGAACTTGCATCAAAGTTTGACAAGCGATTCGACCGAAGAAGAACGAGGCCAGTGAGCAGAGGCAGTTGGTTATAACGGCATTCCATAGGGACATGGTAACTCTGAAAAATATCGTAGGCGTGTATTAGGGCAACTGGTAGTAGAACCATGGGGCAAAGACAAGCATTCAAGTTTTAATAGAGAAAAGGGCCATTTCCGTTTGCTCCCTTCCCATTAGATAAGCAAACTAGATTGAATTTGGGCATGTTTTTTCATCTTTTCAATAAAAGGATGATTTAAAAAATTTACTTTTACTCTTAATATTGGACTATAGGATTAGAAAATTCCTAGATAACGAAGCGGAAACTGGCCATAAAATCGATGGGAAACGGACCAACTGTTCACATAGGCGTACTTCACGTGTACGTTTTCGCTCAAACCGAATCTCAACACCTAGATCTGAAATCTTTCAAATACAACTGGGCCCGGTTAGCTGAATCGGTGAAGCGTTGGGAATACGCTTCGAGCTACGCATCTCTGATCATTATGACGCAGGTTCGAATCCTTTGAGATACGATGATTATATGCGAGAGGTCTGCTAGACGCCTCGTCGGTGCACGGTGGTTCACGTAAGCGCTGCTTACGACTTCCTCCACCAACCAGGTCCATAAGGTATGAAGCCAGGTTTGGCACGAGGAACCAGTTTCTCACCACGTCAGATAAGCAGAATTGGCAATATTTCACCATAATTTCTCATTAAATATTAATTTACATGACGGAATAATAACGTCGGCCTAGTGGTTATCAAGTTGGCACCGCATGTGGAGGATCTTGGGTTCGAGTTCCAGCGAGTCGGGCTAGTCAATCCATACCAACCATTTAAGCCACGGTGTTATAACTTGGGAAGGTTAAGGCGAAACAAGCTAGACCATATCTTTACAACCCTGTTCGCCTAGTGGAAGCTGGTACATGGCTTTGTCAGTGTGATTCACTCCAAAGAGAGACTAAAAAAATTTGGAATTCCGTATTATTTGGCTATTTGGATAAGGACATCCCTACACTGTAACAAAAGTACAGTAAATTTACTGGTGATTTGCAGTAATTGCATATTTCCAAAGATAAAAAAACGCCATGTTGATGAGATTTATGCCAATTATGGGCTGTTGATGGAACGCACCGGGAAGGCACCCCATTCTTGGCTAAAAAAATCAATTTTGAATTTTTTTTTCAATACGGTCAAGTGAAATTACTGTCAAAGACCAGTTATTTGTTGCATTTTTTGTTACAGTGTAAATAGCGATGTAAAAACTGGCGAGGAAAATTCACGGAAAACAGACAGAACATTCGCATAAGCGTAATCGCGTAGCGTATGATCACCTTTGGATATAGAGTGGACAAAAAAGATTTCGAACACTGGCCAGAAAATTCACAGAAAACGGACAAAATAGTCACATAAGTGTACTTTATGTTTGCGATTTCGCTAAAACCTAATCCCCATACCTCGAACACCCGGCGCCAGGTCTGAAATCTTTGAAATGAAACTTGGTTTGGTAGACGATGGATTGATTCTTGTTAATGACGAAGTGGATCAAGAAGCTGAACCCAACTGAAAAAAAAGATGGATTTTTTAATGGAGCTCGCTCCAAGTTGGGGCTGGACAAGACCGAATGATTGGGAATTCGAATCTGATTCGGATAATTTTTTCGAATCGGACTGAATCACAAATTCTACATAAATAACAAATATCCCATTTTACTATTAAAACTTTCTCCATTGGGAAAATCAAGAAATTTTTAGTTTGAAGTGTATCTTCAATTCGTGTCTCATGCTTTAGAGCAACGATTTTCATGTTTTAACGACAACATATAATCGATTTTGGTCAAAATTGACCAAAATTGATTGTATTTTGACGTTAAAAATGAAAAGTTGTGTTAATTTTGCAAGTTTTTGTTCCTGCGAACGATCCACGATTGATTCGAATAAATAGTGCTTCGAATCACCGAATCGAATTCCCCAGCCCCGCTCTAATTAGCCCCTCTCAATAGAAACCTTACCTCCTCCCAAATTTTGGAATTTCCAAAAAAAAAACAGAATTTCCGTGTGCCTTCGGCCCGCAATTATTTTACGATGTAAAATCTAACATATATCCTGATATTGCTGCATAATAACACGCTTACCCATAAAGCACATCCTAATTATTGAATACAAGGCAGCCGTCTTAAATCTGCACCGATCCAACGCATTCTGTCTCTCGTGAAACCGCAATCTCAACGTTTTCGTGACCTCGAGATCACATGTGACGAAGTTCTCCCAGTACCGGAACGAAACAAAGAACAGAGCTGAAAAAGAATGAAATGACGTCATTATCACAAATTGATGACGTCATTATAACAAGAAAGCCAGCGTTTTAAAGATTTGATGACGTCATTGCAAAATGAAAATGTCATTTTAAGGAATTTATGACATCATTTTAACAGATTCGATGAAGTCATTATAACAAAATGATGACGTAATTTTAAAAAAATTGATGACGTCATTATTATGAATCATTAATATGAACAAAATTTTTGCCTTCGGCGTGCAGGTTTATGAGTTTAGAATTTCATTTTCATGAGTCCCCCCCTTCTGCCACCAATGGGTAAAAAAAAGTCTATATTGCCATAAAGAATACTAAAGAAGTGGTAGATGATTTTACGATTGCAGGGGCAGATACCACTCACTGCACTTTACCATAGCGGTTCAGTTCCATTTGTCGTGTTTCCGTTTATAGGACAGTTGCTGGTACTATATCTCATAGTATGTCTTTGCTATTAAGTGGCCGTTGGTTGGTTCCTTTTAGGCACTGCTTCCGGCCTTGCTCAAAGCGAATTAAAACACACTTACACAGACAAAAGTAAGCAAATATCCCGAGTCCAGTCTTGTTGCCAGATCCATCCACTGGTAATGTATTGTATATCTGCCAGCACAGCAGCGCGTATCCTGCAGGTTGTAAGACCTAAATGATAAAAAGAAAGTATCAATCAACACTGGAATTTTTTTGCACAAGTTCTTAAAGCTGCATCAATCTAGGATGTTCTGTCGTCTGTTAAGTTGTAACCTCGTGGATAGCAGAATCATGATTAAGAAAAATTTATCGTACATAATATAATCCACTAATCAGAAATTTTATTGTGGTTAACAAAAGTTACCTGAGGATAAAAAACTCTAACCGGGAATCGCTTTGCAAAACGTGTATGTGTTTCCTCGAATTGTTACCATGATTCGCACTAAAGAAGCACACATACATGGCTATAGTCACTCATGTGACCTAGACTTGCAGCCAGCTATACGCGAATAAGATTAGCTATTAACTAGATTGTGTTTTGCTTCATCATACGAACTTAACCGCGCAACACATCTCGAGATCTCCAACTACAAAACTCGAGTGTTTTGTGTGAAATTGCGGTCTCAGTGTTTCTCTTATTTCAAATTTTGTGCAGTACGCACCGTAAGCTTTTACGACGATTTGTCCAATCAGAAGTTTTATTTTTTCAAGACCTGATTGAATTGTTCCATCAGTGAGGCTTGCTTAACAAATGCGTGTTCAAAATGTTTGCTGAATGGGTTGTTCTGCGCGGAATAGTTTCCACTTGGAGTTGAAGTGTTTGGCTTCATAAATTTTATTATATATTTCACCCCTCATCTTTAGCGCGGAAGTAATTTTGGCCAGATTCGATAATATTCTGCTTTTAAAGTTTGAAAATCCTTCTTCATTTTGCAAGTTTTTTGT
>CAVMBJ020000001.1:2975513-2988513 GCA_963675895.2 Styela plicata
CGATCAAAATACTCTCTCCCTCTCTCATCTTAATAAACATAATGAGTTCCTTACAACCTTAGACCCTTAGACAAATTGCCACAGACCGCACGATGGCATAGTCATGGCGGGATATTGGCAATAGTTTTCAACTAGCAATAATCGCACTTCGGATTTTCCTCATTGATTACGTTACTGCCGCTGCGCATAGGTAAAGAGGCTATTTGAAATAGTCCTAAAGTGTTTCACCAGTGCTAACCTTTGTGGCGATTAGGCAAATCAGACTCTCGTGCCGATCGACATATGAAAATACCTTTTGCTCAAATGTAAAACTATGCGTAAATTCCTTGATATTTCGTAGTTTATAGGGATCTCCGAAGAATAAATAGAATTAATTTAAAGTTGACGCTGTTTTCCTTCATTTATTTAATTTTCGTTAACTCTCATGAAATGTTGTATATTGAATATTTAACCTTGAGTAACTTTCGAAAATACTTAGGAACATCAGTATTTATCATCTGTCAATTTTTCTCGGTCAGCTGGTTGGCTCGTTGGTCTAGGGGCATGATTCTCGCTTTGGGTGCGGGAGGTCCCGGGTCCAACTCCCGTACGAACCCTGTCTGGCAATATGCCCAACATGTCTTTTACTGTTCTCTATGCTCTCAAACCGTTACCATCAAACGAATTTTCTACTAAATAAATATTTTTACCAATGACGTCGTTGCTTTCAGGACAAAAATATTCTCACTGCGACAATGCTTTTTATCTTTCATTGGAAAAACTTTCTAAATTCGAACTAATCGCGTCGGCGCTTGCCGCTCGTTGGTCTAGGGGTATGATTCTCGCTTACGGTGCGAGAGGTCCCGGATTCAACTCACGGACGAGCACTCTCTCGCAATATGCATAACCTGTCTTTTAAAGCAAAAACCGTTTTCGATGCTTTCAAACTGTTAGTATAAAACAAATTATCTTCTAAATGAATATTTTCTTCTAAGGACGATGATGCTTTTAGGACGAAATTAACCTCCCGTCCACAAAGCTATTTTTCATTCATTAAAAAAACTTCTCAAATTCTAACTAATCGCAGATTTGCCAAAATAGAATTTGTGGCTAGTTGGTCTAGGGATATGATTTTGCTTAGGGTGCTAGAGTTCTCGGGCTCAACTCCCAGACAAGACCTTTCTTGCAATATGCTTTACATGTCTTTTAGAGCAGAAACCGTTCTGGATGCTTTCAAACCGTTACTATCAAACCAATTATCTACTAAATAAATGTTTTTACTAAGGCCCTTGGTGCTTTCATGACGAAATGAACCTCACTACGACAATCTCCATTACTTCATTGGAAAAAGTTTTCATATTCGAACTAATCATCGATTTACCGAAACATAGCCTGTGGCTCGTTGGTTTAGGCGTATGATTCTCGCTCAGGGTGCGAGCGGTCCGGGGTTCAACTCCCAGACGAGCCCTCTCTTGCAATATGCATAACAAATTCGATGACAAATATGAAGATGGGGCCATACATTAAAACACCTTTTCTTACTCTCTCTCTCTCGCATCATAAAAGAAAATAAAGAGTTCCTTAGAACCCAGCAGAGATTGCCACAGACCGAGCGATAGCTTAATCATAGCGGGGTATTGGTAATATTTTTTGACTAGCAAAAAACGCACCTTGAATTTCCCTTATTGGTTACGATTCTGCGACTGCGCAAAGTGGTCGAACAAATTGCGGATTTGCCCCGATAGCTCTCGTGGCTCGTTGGTCTAGGGGTATGAATCTCTCTTTTATAACCTCCAATTATACATGCACATCCAACAAGAGTCTATTTAAGAGAGTAGACTTTCGTTTTCAAATGATTGATGCTTCGGAGGCACCAATTTCAGATACGCATCGAAATGTAGTTTTCAATCACCAGAAAAATTTTTTGAAAACTTCATGTCAAAACAAATCGGCGACGTCTTGGGTATTGCTCGATGGTGTATGCTTCTGATTCTCGCTTCTGCTGCGAGCACTCATAAAAATACTCTCTCCCTGTCTCATCTTAATAAACATAATAAGCTACTTACAACCTTTCAGAAATTGCCACAGACCGCACGATGGCATAGTCAGGGCGGGGTATTGGCAATAGTTTTTAACTAGCAATAATCGCACTTTGGATTTTCCTATTTGATTACGATACTGTCGCTGCGCAAAGGTAAAGAGGCTGTTTGAAATAGTCCTAAAGGGTTTCACCAGCGCTAACCTTTGTGGCGATTAGGCAAATCATGTATAATTGGATGTTATAAAATCAATCCTTTTCGGGTCAGGAATGTATTTCCAAATAAAGCGTGCAGTATTGGGCTCGTCCGGGATTTGAACCCGGGACCTCTCGCACCCAAAGCGAAAATGATACCCCTAGACCAACGAGCCACGAGAGCTATCGGGGCAAATCCGCAATTAGTTCGACCGCTTTGCACAGTGGCAGTATCGTAACCAATAATGGTAATTCGAGGTGCGTTTTTTGCTAGTCAAAAAATATTACCAATACACCGCTCTGATTAAGCTATCGCTCGGTCTGTGGAAATCACTGCTGGGTTCTAAAAAACTCATTATTTTCGTTTATGATGCGAGAGAGAGAGAAAGAAAAGGTGTTTTAATTTATGCTTCCATTTTCATATTTGTTGGCGAATAATGATAAAAAGCTAAAAATGAATGAATGAAAAATAGCTTTGTGGTCGCAAGGGTTCGTTCCAAAAGCATCAACATACTTAGTAGAAGATATTTAATCAGAAGATAATTCGTTTTATAGTAACGGTTTGAAAGCATCGAAAATGGTTTTTGCTTTAAAAGACAGGTTATGCATATTGCGAAAGAGGGCTCGTATGGGAGTTTAACCCGGGACCTCTCGAACCCTAAGCGAGAATCATACCCCTAAACCAACGAGCCACGAGCTATGTTATTGTAAATCCATGATTAGTTCGAAAATGAAAAGTTTTTCCAGTGAAGTAATAGAGATTGTCGTAGTGAGGTTGATTTCGTCATGAAAGCACCAACGGCCTTAGTAAAAACATTTATTTAGTAGATAATTCGTTTGATAGTAACGGTTTGAAAGCATCCAGAACGGTTTCTTCTCTAAAAGACATGTTAAGCATATTGCGAGAAAGGGCTTGTCTGGGAGTTGATTCCGGGACCTCAAGCACCTTAAGCAAAAATCATATTCTTAGGCCAACGAGCCACAAGTTCTATTTAGGCAAATTTGCGATTAGATAGAATTTGGAAACTTTTTTCAATGAATGAAAAATAGCTTTGTAGTCGGGAGGTTAATTTCGTCATAAAAGCATCAACGTTCTTAGTAGAAAATATTTATTTAGTAGATAATTTGTTTGATACTAACAGTTTGAAAGCATCGAAAACGGTTTTTGCTCTAAAAGACAGGTTATGCATACTGCGAGAGAGGGCTCGTCCGGGAGTTGAACCCGGGACCTCTCGCACCCTAAGCGAGAATCATACCCCTAGACCAACGAGCCGCAAGGGCCGCCGCAAGCAAGGTTAACGCTGGTGAAACACATTAGGACTATTTCAAATAGCCTCTTTACCCTTGCGCAGTAGCAGTATCGTAATCAATGGGGAAAATCCGAAGTACGATTATTGCTAGTTGAAAACTATTGCCAATATCCCGCCCTGACTATGCCATCGTGCGGTCTGTGGCAATTTCAGTAAGGTTGTAAGTAACTTATTATGTTTATTAAGATGAGAGAGGGAGAGAGTATTTTGATGAATGCTCGCAGCAGAAGCGATAATCATATGCATACACCAACGATCAATACCCATGACGTCGCCGATTTGTTTTGACTTGAAGTTTTGAAAAATTTTTCTGGTGAATGAAAACAACGTTTCGATGCGTATCTGAAATTGGTGCCTCCGAAGCATCAATGATATGAACACGAAAGTCTACTCTCTTAAATAGACTCTTGTTGGATGTGCGTGTATAATTGGATGTTATAAAACAATTCCTTATCGGGTCAGGAATGTATTTCCAAATGAAGCATGTTGTATTGGGCTCGTCCGGGATTTGAACCCGGGACCTCTCGCACCAAAAGCGAGAATCATACCCCTAGACCAACGAGCCAACCAGCTGACCGAGAAAAATTGACAGATGATAAATACTGATGTTCCTAAGTATTTTCGAACGTTACTCAAGGTAAAATATTCAATATACAACATTTCATGAGAGTTAACGAAAATTAAATAAATGAAGGAAAACAGCGTCAACTTTAAATTAATTCTATTTATTCTTCGGAGATAACTATAAACTACGAAATATCAAGGAATTTACGCATAGTTTTACATTGGAGCAAAAGGTATTTTCATATGTCGATCCGCACGTGAGTCTGATTTGCCTAATCGTCACAAAGGTTAGCACTGGTGAAACACTTTAGGACTATTTCAAATAGCCTCTTTACCTTTGCGCAGCAACAGTATCGTAATCAATGAGGAAAATCCGAAGTGCGATTATTGCTAGTTGAAAACTATTGCCAATATCCCGCCCTGACTATGCCATCGCGCGGTCTGTGGCAATTTCTCTAAGGTTGTAAGGAACTCATTATATTTATTAAGATGAGAGATTGAGAGAGTATTTTGATGAATGCTGCAGCAGAAGCGAGAATCATAAGCATACACCAACGAGCAATACCAAAGGCGTCGCCGATTCGTTTTGACTTGAAGTTTTGAAAACTTTTTCTGGTGATTGAAAACAACGTTTCGATGCGTATCTGAAATTGGTGCCTCCGAAGCATCAATGATTTGAACACTAAAGTCTACTCTCTTAAATAGTCTCTTGTTGGATGTTCATGTATAATTGGATGTTATAAAATCATTTCTTATCAGGAATGCATTTTCAAATAAAGCGTGATGTATTGGGCTCGTCTGTAATTTGAACTCGGGACGTCTCGCACCCAAAGCGAGGCAAATCCGCGAGCGAGCATATTGCGAGAAAGGGCTTGTCTGGGAGTTGAACCCGAGAACTCTACCACCCTAAGCAAGAATCATATCCCTAGACCAACGAGCCACAAATTCTATTTTGACAAATCTGCGATTAGTTATAATTTGGAAAGTTTTCCAATGAAAGAAAAATACTTTTGTGGTCGGGAGGTTAATTTCGCCCTAAAAGCATCAACGTCCTTAGTAGGAAATATTCATTTACAAGATAAATCGTTTGATAGTAACGGTTTGAGAACATCGAGAACAGTTTTTGCTCTAACAGTTGAACGCTCGACCTCTCGTACAAGAAGCAAGAATCATACCCTTGGACCAACGAGCCAATCAGCTTCCTGGGAAAAATTGATAGATAATAAATACGGATTTACACATGTATTTTCAAAAGCTACTAAAGGTAAACTGTTTGATATAAATGATTTGTTGAGAGTTAACGGAAATTAAATAAATAAAAGTAAACAGCGACAACTTTAAATTAATTCTGTTTATTTCTCAATGATACCCTCAAACTAAGAAATATCAAGGAATTTACACATAGTTTTACATTGGAGTAGAAGGTATTTTCATATGTCGATCCGCACAAGAGTTTGATTTGCCAATTCTCCACAAAGTTTAGCACTGATGAAACACTTTAGGACAATATTTCAACTAATCTCTTTAGCCTTACGCAGTGGCAGTATCGTAACTAATAAGATATATCCGGAGTGCGATTATTGCTAGTTGAAAACTATAACCAATACCCCGCCCTGACTAAGCTATTGCAAAAGTGGCGCCGGAAGTTGGGATTTTGCCCTGTCTTTTTGCTCAATGCAATGATAGTCTTTTCATGTTGTATAGGATTCCTCCTCAAACTAACATTCCAAGGGAAATTAATGCTAAGTAGAAGATCCATGATCTTCCACAGTGTAGTAGAATTGTTCTAACATATTTCTTGGTCGTAAAAGGCGACTAAAAGAAAACAAAGTAGTGGGGATATGATCTTACCATTGCTCAGGACAATTATCATTCAGAGTACAGCACCATAGTGGTTCAGTCCTCTCGGAGATCTTTTCTGCTTAGCCACCGTTAATCGGTTCATTTAGTCGCTGCTTTCGGCCTATAAATTGCGTGAATAAATGTTCGTGTATAATTTTCAAAGCTGAGGTCGACACTAGTGATGGCAGCCTAGTTCCAAACTAATTGATCCCCTAAGTACCTTGACTAAGGACGAAAAATTTTTATAATCACCAGTGATTTGAATATTAATTTGCTCTGTCTATCAAAAATTATAAATGATTATAATGTAATGTTGAAATCACATGCTACGATTCAAAACCCATGCAACAAGAACAACGACGAATTGTTCAACTCTTTCAGATCATATTTTCGCCAATGTTTTCAGCAAACCTATCACATTATTTGTTTGACATAACACTATTACTGATCATTACCCGATATTTTGTCAAATTCAATTCTGCGAACCAACCTCAATACGGATTGAAACACGATATGAACACGCGACTTGAACAAAATCATTCTCCAAGTATTAACACTTATAATTACAACTCACAATTTGATAAATTTGTCTTGAAAGTAAAGCGCATTTACCAAAAAACTAGATAATACCTTACAAGGTTTACTTTTCATGACTGGGCAGTACATGTGTTATAAACCAGATGAATTGGGCGCATTTACGTCATTTTCAATTGATTTGGAGAATTAAATCATGGAATGGTTTATTTTAAAAAACATTTGCAGAATGAAGAATATATGCTTTACCTATTTTTTCATACTAGGCTTCTAATTTTTGTAACCAGTTATCTAATTAATTTTTAATTAAGTACCAATTTAAAAATTGGGTAAATTTAACGTTTTTTCCCCGAATAAATTTACCAGGTAAACATTAAACAGAACAACCGGTAAAAGTTAGACTAGTTAAATCAAATTTCCTTAAACAAGGTAATACTACTATGCAAATGATATCACAGTAAACTAGAAATACTAGGTATAATCGGCGCTTTTACCGAAAATTAACAACATTAGCTGGTACAAAATGTTAAAGTGGCCGTTGGTTGGTTCTTTCCTCGGCGGCGCGATCCATCAGTGACTCATTCTCGATAAAAATATTTGGACAGGGATTTTCTTTCCGGGCAATCTTGTTTGTAGTTATTTTCAGTTTAAAAAGACAAATTTTAACTAAATCCAGCTAATTTCGTGCAATATTGTTTTTTTGCATCATCTTTGATACATTCATCCGCTGTAATATATTTAACATGCTTCCTTATCCAATTTCTTCCCTTTTTCAGAAGAGAAGAAGTATTAAAATTTTGGCGTCTAACGTCCGATATTTTGGTAAATTGTATAAAAGTTCAAATGATTCATCTCATGCCTGCAACTGCAATTCCACTAAATAACAATTCTGAAGTCTGCATACCCAGCAAACAGCATATGTTTAACAAATTCATTTTCGCGGGGTTTTTGTATCGCCATTGTTCGGAGAGCATCATTCTGAACCAGAACCTGTACCAGTTGAATTGACGAGCAGGACTCGACCCCGAGATCTTCAACCTGCGATACCAACATGGCAATCATCAGGCCATCGAGCTAACGAAAAAAATAATATTAATTTTTTGCAACTCCCTCTTTGGTGTGCTATAGCACTGTTATAACAGTGCACATAATGTGAAGATGCGAGTAAACTCACTGATTCCCAACTCAAGAACAGTGCACCTGATACTTTTCCTGAATGCAAATCCTGTAGACAGGATCGCATAAATTTATCTTAGGAGGTGGGTTATTATAATTTTATTGCAAGTCACTTTAAGCTGGAGGAGACGCGGAGTCGACTTATGTGCACTGTAACAAAAGTACAGTAAATTTACTGGTCATTTGCAGTACTTGCATATTTTCAAAATAATAAAGGTCACGTTGATGGGATTTAGGCCACCACTTGCGCGGTGCCTTCCATCAAACCCCATATTTGGTCAAAAACGTAAATTTTGAATTTTTCTCAAAACGGCCAAGTGAAATTACTGTCACAGACCATTGATTTTGTTGCTTTTTTGTTACAGTGTGTTAAAGCCCTACTACAAAATGTGATAACAGCAACTGCCATCAAACCATAACGTAAATTGATGTTTTTGTAAAACATTAGTAAAATCACAAAAATGCCAAATAGTCTTGAGATTGCTTCGAAACGTGAAATAATATATAAATTTGATATTTTTTTCAGTCACAAAATCCCATATAAGCTATTTATATCTTGTTCTAAAATCTTGTTTTTTATTGTTTTTGTTCTTTTTATAAACATTTCTTGAAGTGTATCAACCCTGATCATGGTCTATATTAATGCGGCCACTTACAGAATGATGGGGTTGAAGATAATGATCTTTCCGGTTCGGCTTAGCCTATCTAAGTTATCACACTATGGGCTGGCATAGGACTCGCCAGGATATCATCCCGGGATCTTGAACTTGCGATCTCAACATAATAACTACTAGGCTATCTCCACCGCATCCCCGTTTCCAAATTGAACACTAAAATGAGTAATACACATCTACACGCGTAAGAAAAATCAACACATATCCTTTTGTCAAAAACTTTATTTATACTTTTGTTAGCAATTACTTGCTGGCCTTTATTTTTATATTTTTACGAAGATGGGAATCAAGTCTCTCAAGTATCGAAGCAACAAACCGCATGTTATCTGAAAAGGAGGTAATTTAGTTCAAACACACGGCACATATTTGTTTCGGAAAAAAACATTCTTTAAAATTAAATATACCTATTGATATTGGAATAAACTCTAAAAACGACAGTTTCAGTTTATTAATCTTTTTTTTTCAAAATGTTCATAATAGAACGTTTGGCCAAACATGGATCACTGATGGGTCTCGCCGCCCAGTTCTGTGGAATGTGAAGCTTAAAGCTTGCCCATAAACAGACCCACATTTGGCGAACATTTTTTAACTTTGGCGGTTCTGAATTTATAATAAATACAAATGAATGAACCGTAAATTTATTCTACAACTGTGCGATTTATTTTTCAAACTTATTTAAATCAGTTCTCAATAGTTGTTTTTCCCGCTTTGCTTTATTATTTTTGTTTTTATAAATTTTCTTTCATCTTTCTCATTTTAAATTGTAGACAAATGCGATGGAGGTGGTTCTCTCAAATCAAACATTGTCCTTGCAGCATTGATCAGTCACATACTTGCCATATTTATAATGTAGTTCATGTCGTTACGGAAATGCGTAACATTCAGATATATATTTATTATTATCAAATCGAAATTTGATCTCAGTTGGAAATTTGATCCCAATCATCTCTACATATTAGAATATTGTCTTTACACGTACTATTTATGACGCCCTATGCATTGGTAGATAGTGTCCCATACAAATAAAATGAAAGCTGTTTTCAAGAATACGTGTTTTCCTGATTATATAATGGTTGTGGGTTTGAAGAAGATTCTACAATTTTAATTATTACAGGGTTCATGAGACTCGAATGTGCATGGAAAGTTGAACAGTGGGAATATATATTCTGCAAAATAAAAACTGTTTTCAGTATCGGCCAACGCATTTGAAGCAGATAAAAAGTACATTGCAAGAATGGGTGTTGAATGTTTTTGCAGGGTAGCATTCGTTTTTTTCGGCATTGGCATTGGATTTAAATACAAACAAAACTGCAATCATCGCTTCTTGACAATATTTTCACTTTTTCGAACGTATTCGGCGATAAGGTGTCAATAAAACCAATAGTGTATTTTTTATTTCTATTTTTATACCTCCTCGATCGCGCAGTCATACTTAGCAATAGCTATTTGATCCAATTTTTTTCTAATCAGGTGAAATTTTCCTTCTTTCCACTTTCTCATACTTAATATAAAGTCATTTCCCATTCACTATAAAAATTTCATTGATTTTGAAATGAAGAAGTGAAACATGCATTTCTACGCAATATCCATTATCGTTTATTAGACAGTTCGAATTAAGAATGAATGAACAAAATATAAAGAAAACACTACTGCGGTGGGATTATCAAAGTAATACATTTTCAATATATTTTTTAATTGTTCTTCCGCAGCCTATAACATTTGAATTCTATTAAGTGGTAAGTGCTCATTTCTATAAATATATATTTCTCCCAAAAAATATGATGACGAGATCTTCCAGCTACCCGTCATACTTGGCAAAGCCTGATAAAATAAATTGCTAAATGGAATAGCTTGCGTATCGTTCGCGTATCTAATCAAGCATTTGAACTATTGGATACAGTGCCAACTCGGGCTGAGTAATTTGATTCGGTTATTCGAAGAGATCCGAAGCACAAATCATTTGTATTTTTCGTTCATGTGAACAGCAGCTTGCTAATTAAAGTAACCTTTCGTTTATAAATACAAAATGCAATCGATTTTATCCGAATTAGATTCTAATTTCGTATATTCTTTTATTGAAATTCGTCCAGAGCAAGATTGCACAAGCGATATCATACGTTAAAGTCTCCTGAAGCCACTAGTGTGCAGAGAGATACATAAATGCAAGAATGAAGAGAGATTAAGGAATCTTCATTCCAAATAAATACTCATTGACATTGATTAGGCTTTGCTAAGTCCTAGTTGCAAACACGATTTACGGATGTCTATAGTACTTATATGGCTTTATCGTGTCAAAATTTGTGTCTTGCAGAGTGTTGAAGCTTGTGAATGGTGTGTGACGTCTTTTGATGACGTCATAGTTCATTCATCGTCTGAATATTTCACTGACGGAAAGTTCTCGATCAATTTCTCTTTTATATTTTGTTCTGACGTATCTTGCTTGTCGAGCTTCCTTGTAAGATTTATCTACATCAGGGAGACAGTGGACGGTTCGCAATCTGGAAAAAGCAAACAATATTCTCAAACAATTAAATCTTTCAACCAGTCAAATAATAGTGTTAGGTAAATAAAAAAAGTGACCAGACATGTTTTGGTAAGCGTGGGTCACTGATGGATCGCGCCGTCGAGGCGCGGTCCATCTGTGGCGCATGGTTCACAAAATATATTTCCTTACTACGAGCAGTTTCTGCATTTTTAACGTGTTGTAAGAGGTGAATAAAAGGAAACAAAGGAGCACCTAGTACAGATACCACTCATTGCACTTTATTAAAGCATTTCAGTACTGTATTGAATAAATATTTTCCACTCAGAGTTGCGGAAACTACATCTGAAATAGCTCTTCGCATATAAGTGGCCTTTATGAACTCTTTTTAGGCTTTGCTCGGGCCTTAAAGCGAGTTTCAATGATATATATATGTATATATATATAAAATCACAGCTTTTTTACAGTAACTTTACTTGTTGGCAATGAAAAAAATTATAGAAGCGGCTTTTTTCGCCAAATATAGGTCGTTCCAATTCATGAACAGTCCACATTTGGCATAAATCTCATCAATATAGCAGATTCTAGCTTTGGAAATATACAATTACTGCATATGACCAGTATATTCGCTGCACTTTTGTTACAGCGTGAGTCACTGTTGAAGGATACTGACGGGTCAAAACTTATGTGCACAATCACATCAGGATGGAGTAAAGATCAAATTCTTTTAAAAAAATTTTTTGAAATATTTGGAATCTCAAAGGAATACAAAAGCTATGTATTAAAACAAATAATATTATTATCACCCAAATGAAAAATTATCAGACTATTTTTTCAAGTGAGCGATACTGATGAATTGCCCCGCTAAGGTGACGTGTGATAGTAATATTACTGAACAGTGTTACGTTTGTTCGATGGGCATATCTTTGTATCAGCCTAATTCCATTTCATAAACTGTCTTACTAATCAATATCCTATCGTATCCAATGTAACTATTTCAACTTTCATGCAAAATTACACGATGCACTGATAGCTGCTATTAATTTATTCGTAAAAATTGCTTATCTGTTAAGTTAGATTTTTTATATACACTCTGAAAAAGTGCGATAAATTTGCATTTTTCACAGTAATTTCATATTTCATAAATTTGAGAATGTCTCGTTGGTGAGATTTATGTCAATTATAGGCTGTTGATGGAACGCACCTCGCCGGTGCGTTCCATCAACAGTCCAATATTGACAGAAAAAAATGACTAAAAAAGTGTGATTTTTCTAAATTTATATTACAGTGTAAAGTTCCTTCTATCCATACCTTCCATCCGGGGCGTATGTATCTGCATCAAACACAAGATCAAGTGCAGTTTTTGGTTTTGCAGTTCTGTAAGGCGGGAGGGACATAGTTGAACCACGAATTGACGCTGTTTCGAAATTTCGATGAGATCCTGCAGGAGATGATGGACGGTTCCGACTCATTCGTTGAGATGTCTGAGTATTAATAGTGGAATAATTTTATTTTCCTCACTGCGATGATACAGTTAACGGTTAGCGAAGAATTTTAATCAAATGAGTGAAACATGAGACTTTGCTATAAAAAGTTGCCAAAATTCAATAAAATTTAATCAGAATCTTACTCGCATAGTTTTGTTAGAATTTTCTAAACTAAAGGTGGGTATATCTGAAATATCAGTAGCCTCATTCTGAAAGCACGTACTCGCATAGTTTTGTTAGAATTTTCAAAACTAAAGGTGGGTATATCTGAAATATCAGTAGCCTCATTCTGAAAGTGTGTCAGAGGTTCTCCATCCCTGAATAGAGAGCCAGAAAAAAATTTAAGTATGTTTTGATAAGCATCAAATACGAGAATCAATCCATCTGCTGCTCGTGATTGTTAAAATAAAATTTTTGAAAAGTTCTTTATAAATTTGCAATTTTTCAAAACCCAGCAAAATACATTGCAGCATGCAAATTCACTTTTAGAAAGACAGGAATCCACCATTAAGACAGAATAATTACAAAGTATGGCCAGAATCTGAGCTTCAATTAGAAATTATTTTAGGTAGAACTGAGCCTCAAGAGTCAAGACTAAAGTATAGTAAGTAAGTAAAGTAAATCGCGTAAAAAGTAAGTTACGTCATTACTTCTTACAGCCTCATCACATATTCGAAAAAGCTTTTCATTGGCTTTGATTTGTCTCTAATCAACATGTC
>CAVMBJ020000001.1:2990372-3013986 GCA_963675895.2 Styela plicata
GCCTATTCCTTAAGGTTAGGATTGGATTTCCTTTGTATTCTACGAGATAAAAATCAGCCATCCCCAGACTTATCCAGTATCACAGTAAATCCCCTTGCAAATTTTCATCAGGTTACAAATTCACCAAAGTGTTATTTTTTTGGGGTACAAAGTCACCTACTGAAAAGAATACGATAGGGTTTCATTTTTATCGTATGGGAAAAGCCAAGATTGCAAGTGTATTTCCAACGCTTTCAGTTTTTACCGATTGAGCTATATCATACCTGGGGAACCATAACATGGTGCCACAGTTTAACGCTAGTTTACATTAGTTAAAAATTGCCAGTGACGAGAAATTTAATTAAAAACGAAATTTTTAACACACAAAATATTTGTCCATATGCCATACCCGGTACTTTTTTGCTTTTTTTATTTTTTGCCGAATAAAACCCAATGCCAATCCGGATTTTTTTTTAATTTATTATTTTGATGATTTTTATGTCCAAAATTCAGATTAATTAGCCCGATGATATCAAAAACAATCCCTCGAGCCTAATATCGAACAGGATAAAAATTTAAAGACAAATACCGGTAAATAATGCATATATTCAACGCACTTATAAAACCATCATCCCATGCCACCCCCCAAAGTAGAGTGTGGCTAGGCGCAGAATGGAAGCGCCCCCTAGTGGCCACGGGTGATACAGTAATTATCAAATCAAAAGTGGGCGCTATACAATATATATTGTAAATTGTGATCGTGTCCATAAGAAGTTCCTGCTGTGCCAACTAACATTTGGCCCGTCGGCCAAACCACTCTCATTTTGAAAGTGTGATTCAAATCTCCTTCAAAACGTTGCAAATTTTACCGAAACACTGTTATAGCTTCCAGGTTAAGTACAACAGCTGCCACCGGATATGTTACTGTTATGATAGGATTTCATTTTTTATCCTGTGGAAAAGAAGAGCCTAGAATGCAGTCTCAACCAAATGGCGAAACGCGACCTCTCCGTGCAGGACACCAGTTTCCGAATAAGGATGAAGATTTTATTTCAATGTTTTACTAAATTTTTGGTGTGCGCGGGACATGGTATTTGGAGGAAGCGTAAGCAGAGCGCCCGGTTAGCTCAATGGGTAAAAAGCGTGGTGAGGGATGGTGATTGTATGCAGTGCGAGAGGTCTGCTGGAACGCCTCGTAGGTGGTTCACGTAAGCGCCGCTTACGGCTTTCCTACACCAACCAGGTCCATGTACAGGAAAAATCAGAAATACAATAATTCAAAACCTTCATCCCGATTAGGAACTGGTATCTGCACGAGAGATCGTGGTTCGCCATATGCTTAAGCTGTATTTTCGGCTTTCTTCTCCCGCAGGATAAACATTATATCCTATCCTATAAAGAGCTTATAGAAGTCAGAGAGTAAGTATCTATTTCACTGTTCTATGATGAATATCTTCTGATCCTAACCCCGAACCAGACACGAACCAATACGACGTATTTGAACCTAATCAATAGGCATAAATATCTATATTTTATTCACCAAATCAACTCTTATTTATATACACAAATACAGGCGTGGTTATTCGCCTGAAGCAAGATCATGATATATAAAAAAAATAATATAAAACAATATAATGTACATTAATAGTCAAAAAACTTATCTGTCACATATTAATCAACCATGAATCTCGCCTTAATGACTCGATTCATACTTGATTACACATGACTCACCGAGAAATTGTACAATTGATAAAATAATAAAAGAAAAATATTCTTAGCATATATTTCATGTATGGGCATAAGATAATACAATCCCATGTCATAGGAAAAAAGAAATTGTTTTAAGTTTTCATTATAAATTTTAATTTTTTTTGTTTTCGAAATAATTTGTCATGCGTTTCCAACGTGATACCTAATAATCTTAGTTCTTTAAATTTAACTTAACAAAACTTATTAAAACTGGATGACGCATCTAAACTACGTTGAACCTTATTCTGACCTATCGACTTGAAACATCCTGATTATACCGGAATTTTTCTGGAAACAATTTCGAAAAGTATAATTTAGTAGCTAAATGTCATAGAATTCCTTGGGAATTGACGATTTGATTACAAAATCTTGCCCATTCTCGTGAGAAAATAAAATAATTGTACAAGTAAGAAAAACGAGAAAATGATATTTTAACATTATTCATACGTGATTCACTATAAAACTTGCTGAACTCCAAAAAAAAAACGCAAATTTTTTATAAAGAATTTCTCTCAAAAAAACTATCGAAACCAAAAATTAATATGTCAATGGGTAAAAAGGTCTATGAAAAACGATATTCAATAAAAAGCAAGCTTGAATTATTTGAAAAGAATTTTCACAACTTGAAAAAAACAAACATAGCAGACCATGAACTGCTTCCTTGATCGCCAAAAATCAAATTTGTCTTTGCAAAAATCAAAGTTTTTTTTTCTTCAAGGGGTGGAAACCTGTGACTCTGTAAAAATAACATATAACTTTAATGAGCACTTCTTGACAGACAGAAAAGTAAATAAATGTCTGAGAAATACGAACACATAAAAAAATCGAAAAATTGTACCAATATGGGCGAATCTAGCAAGTCATCCATGTTCTTTTCGCCAAAATCGACAACCTAAATTCACTCAATCGTAAGATCATTTAAACCCGAAACAAGCTGTGGACTTGTAGAATAGGACACAAAACTATAGAAAAACAAACAAAAAGTATGCTAAAATACCATATTATACCAGATTTGTTATGTCAATTGAAAGTTCATCAATCAATACGACGAACTGTCAATTTGATTGAGCCAAAATTATTAATTCGTGCTATAATTTTTGAGGGTTCAAACGGGACTGGCCCTGAGTGGTGCGACACTATTAAACAGTATTTACAAAAATAGAAATAGAACATTTTTCAAGTGATCCATTCTGGTTCGGGGCAGTAAGAAAAAAGTGTGTTTTAATTTACCGTTCATTTGATGGTTGTATTTGCATGAAAATACCCTTTTAAAAACTTTACAAAATTCTAACCATGTTTCGTCCAACATATACATATCGCGTATGCTGTTTTAAAGTCAGGGTCAACATCCCGAAATATATCAGGGAAAAACAACACAAATTTCAGGTCAGAGGACAATCAGTTTCAAAAGGGAAGAAATTGGCATTTATAAATATCTAGATTCCTGTATGTACCTCATCCTTGTTCTGAAATATACAAGTGAACCCATAAAGAATAGCGAAAGAAAGGAGGAAAAATATACATATGTGTGTAATAAACAAACAGCAATTACAGAGACAGTCATATTGGTTACAATGCAAAGACAACCACCACACTTATGTACGTTGGACCATAACGAAGACACACAAACACGCGAGTCCAATGTGAGTCACATATGGAGCACGCAAAGGTAGCGCGACCCATCTGTGGCGCAAACTTGGAAATAAAAAAAAGGGGTTTCAAGTCGCTTAATTTGTTGACAAATGCAATAAAAACGGATCACATAATTCCTCTCCTGCCCGTGACCCAAAAAAGTTGTAATGCGATTATTGGAGAAAATTTTAAGAATTTGATTTGCTGATGGTGCGTGTCACAGATGGACCGCGTTTTGGAAGCGCGATCAATGAGTGACACACACTAGCGCAAAACTTAAGGTGTTAAAAGAAAACTACGGCCGCGATATTTTTGTGTGACGTAATCGGGAGAATATTGAAGAAAAGTTCCGCTGAGGTCATTTCTGAACTGTTTATCTCGGCAATCTTTCAACGTTAGGAAATTGCAGTTGGTAGCCCTCAGGTCTTTGTCTGTGAATCGTCTATATTTACATGGCCTGAAACAAAAACGAAAAAGAGCAATGTCTGGACCAAGCATAGTATATGGCAGACACGCTGTGGGAGTATATCTGCGACACGCACGTAAGTTCACTGGCACCTAATTTAAGTCCTTGAACGTAATTGTTCAAACCGGACGTTTTAGTATCGAGTTTACACAGTGTGCCTGTTTATGTCAAACGAGGGGCATGCGGAGGCGCGATATTTCCAGCCAATTTACGGCGCCGATGATCTAGGTCATGAAAATGCACAATTAAGGATATGGCGCCATACACGTGTAAGCGAGCAAAATCGGGAAAACATGAGGAAAAATTTTGGATGAGAAAAAAGGATGGTGAATTGGGTTGGTTTTATTCACAATTGAAATGTTCGCCTGATTTGCTAAAAAATGATCAACCATCTCTTCCCTAGTTACTGCACAATAAATTATTTTGCATTTTTACGTCGGAAATCATTTCTCGATTGAGCTTTAGCTTTATTCCCCAAGTGGGAATATCCAAGAATTAACGACTTTCTTTTTCCCGCCGAATTAAAATAAAAGCCTATCCGTGAAACTATTTGCCAGTAATAAAGAAATATTCGAAGCGAAAGATGGTGCCATATCGCCGGTCCCAATGAGTCATGCGGAGTCAGTAATTCCAGAATCCATATCTGATCCAACTAAAGAAGTTTCGTACTGAATCCACCAGTGAATCATTCAAAATAAAATATACCGCTTCTGATCATGAGAGAATCATAAACTAAAAGGTTTCTCCTTTCTCCAAATGAGGCCAAGTGTTATTAATTTTTATATTGATTATTGCGAGGAGAATAAACATACATACGACGTAACCTGATTCGGATCAGATCAGGTTCGGATTTAGTCTCCCAATTTTAAAGTATTAGTAACACTTTTGATGTATTTAAAAATAGGTGGAAACTTACTGTTTCAGGGTTCTATCAAAATCAGGAGGTGATATTTTCTTAATCGAACGGATCAGGTTCGGGATTCAACCTCCTGATTTAAGGAATTATTAACACTTTGGCGCATTTAGAAATAGGTGGAAACTTCCTGTTCAGGGTTCTATCAGGATCAGGACCGTGATATTCTCATTCCGGATCGGATCTGCTTTGGATTCAGCACGCAATTTGGTATTCAGGATCGGATCTGGATTCAAAAATTCCTGACCCCCGCACACTTATAGCAGCCGCCAGTAGCAACTCAATCCAAAAGATGGCGCTATGTCGCCAGTTCTAGCAGAGCGCATTCAGGCGAAGGTTGATGAAGCATGTCCCGAGCTGTCAGTAAAATTCAATACTGAAGATGGCGCTATATCGCCTGTTTCTAAACCAGTGGCCCTAACAGAGTGCAGTCAAGCGAAGAATGCCCGCCCTGTTGCTGTCAGTATATAAAAAAAAATACTTAAATCTAAATTTGGTGCTATAATTCCAGCAGCGCAGGATTCCTTTAGAGGGTGGGGATTATATACATTTATGCCGTGATAATACACATGACGTCATAATATAAGTACAAAACCGGACTGGGACCCATATGAAACATTTACCGTACTTGGAGTGGCGGCAAACGGTATTAAATCTTGATCGGGCAATTACTGCTTGCCGAAAGCGCACAAAAGAAGTTTTTGATATTTTTTCTGTGAAAATTCACTGATTTGAGACGTAAAAATTTTAATTCAAGTAAATATTTGCATGCAATGATAATCTTAATCTGCAATATTCGAAAAAATGGGGTTTGACAGAGGAAAGCCTTAGTTGGAGGCATTGATCTGAAGCCTTCCCTGGTTTTGCAACTGCAGTGTGCAGAATGGACAAAACCAACCAACAACGTAAGTATACAAGCAATCTAGAAATCTTATTCTGGTTTCATTTTAAAAAACTTAGACTCCGACGTCTACAAGTGGTGCTGTGAGTACATGTCGGGGCGCGCACATTTTCCTCCCTCACATTCCTAAGTTAATGAAAGCGATTAATTCTGTGCAAACGTCGCGAAAAATATTATCTGAAGGTTATATTTAGATATTCACCGAGTATAAGAAGGTAATTTACTATTCCGACAATCGCATTTATGACGATATACATTAATTTACATTCGCTGACTGGGGAAACCCCACGCGATGTTTTGTAGATTTAATTCCTGTCCTGGTTTTGTCCGTGCTCAGCTTTCTAGTAGGATTTGGTTATTGTTATCGGATTTTATTTGACGCAAAAAAAAGAAAAAGATTTTGTTATTGTTCGACTTTTGCCGTTTGGGTGGACATACATGTGTAAACGATGTCTGGATATTACAATGCTGAATATCACATGGAATACAACATTTATGTTAAACAGTGCCATGAAATTAATGATATGGTGGTGTATTAAGGGTAAATTTATTTGTTACACAGTGATGGGTAATGGGGTCTCATGAAGTTTAGTACCATATATCTGATTATCATGAAAATTTCCCATGTTGCAAGCGACTCATCCTAACCCGGGAGACAACGCTGCCAGATGCTTGCAGCATTGGAGCCCCCAAGTTAGGATGAGAATATTCTGCCAGTTTTTATTTTAATGACATTCGGGAATATGGTACTAAACTTCACTAGACGCCAGGTAATATATTTATTTATATAATTTTTCTCTTGTCTAAGCAATGTCCTTTTGCTTTAATGTATCTTCATCGTACACCCAAAAATCATACATTTGACTTTATTTAGAAAATAAAATAATTCTGATTGAAGATGGGATTTCATTCGGCCTTGATTTTTTTTGAATATATTGCTCTTGATGATAATTTCCCATATAATATATATATAAGGGCTTTCAAAAGAAAAAAATTATAAATACAAAATCCGAATCGCAATTGGCTCAACAAAATGTTTTTTTTTAAATTCTGATTGGCGCTGAGATTTAGAAAAAAGGAGTTTTGTCTATTTTGGACTTCAGAAGTTTTATCCCTTTTGTACCTCCTTTATATTAGATTTTGTCCATTTATTCATCTTTGTTTTATAAATGTTCGAAAGCAATGTATGGTTTTGCCAATGTTACGATTTTTTGCTGCGGGTTTTTACTACATGTTTGGGTTTGTTGACATTGGCTTTTGCCAATACTGTTTTTTTGTGCATTTTAGGTTTTGTTCATGCTGAATTTTATCCTTATATGCTCATATAGGCAAGTAAAAATAAATAGTCGGGCAAATTTCTTTTGTAATTTCATTTTTTGCCAAGCATGCTTTAGCTAAAAGACAATTGAAAGGGAGTCAAATTGTTCAAAGCCACCTACTGCTTAGGGAAATATTGATCCAAGATAAAAAGAGGGCAAAATATGGTCAATGGCTTATAAAACAACATTTACTGGGTCAAATTAGTCTAATTTTTTCTTGTATATGAGTTGCATTTTGTTCGGTCGATTTGCTTTCTGGCCGTTTTTTCCTCTTGGCCGTTTTCTAATGTTAGAAATTGTCGATGGTTTGGGTCTTGCGAAATTGAGTACCATATTCTTGAATGTCATGGTACTAAACTCTAGAAAGACTCAATGGTTTTACACACTCTAGAAAGACTCGATTGTTTTACACAGGGCCAATACCACTATGGACACACTGTTCAATATAGTGATTCAGTTGTGTTTTGTATGTTTTCTTTTTCCGCTTGCAGTACAGTTGCTGATGCATTTTGTACTAGCTCTTTTTATATGAATGGATTTAGGTTTATTTTAGACACTAATTCCATCGATTATTGCATAGAGCAGATTTAAAAAAAAAAAAAATACCATAGCTAGACAACTCAATCTAGTAGTGACCGAAAATTGACACAGCCAGTTGTAATACTTTTTTAATTGTGTAGTCGTTAAGGGAGAGGGATCGTGGGCTTATGCGATAGGATTTGATGACTTTTGTCCTGTATGAAATCCAGCTTAAACATATGGCAAATCACAAACTCTTCTGCAAATACCAGTTCTGAGTTGGAAGTTTTTGATTATTCGTTTTCTGCTCTTCGGTGCTTGGACATGGTTTGGTCGAGGAAGCTGTAACCTACGTACAGCCTGCATTTTGTTCGTAGGTAGCGTTGATCATAAAGATTTGTGAAGTGTAAATCTGTGTTAGATTTGATTTGTTTGTTTATTTCGACAACAGCCTAATTTTTTTTGTTTGCACTAATAATTTTGCAATTTATCTTTTATGGCATCAGAACAGTAATTATTCAACTTCAATTTTTTACATTCCTATTTAATTGGAATCATCTAGGGACGGGCAGTTCAGAATACCTAATGACTCAGCGTTTAACCGTACACCAAAACACCATAACTAATTTTGTGGCATTCTACATCCTCGCAATCCCACACACCCTCGAACTTGGGCTTTTACAATAGTTTCGACTATGTGCACTCGGCGAATGTTGATTAGCAATCGAATCCTTTAATCAAATACTTTAATATTCGAATCCGACATCCCTAGAATCAGCAAATATTTGACCATTCTGATTTGTTAGAAATTCCTAATGTTGAATTGAAATATTTGTATTTCGACAAAAGGTTGAGAGCAGCACTTTGAAGCAAACAACCATTAACTTGGATAAGAGATGATATTGCCTGAGAACCAAAAATTGCAAGTGAAAGAAATATTACTTACAGACAAGACTTGACTTATGTAGTGTAGTGCAGTTGATGCCATTTGCCCTGGTGAGGGTAAAAAAACAATTATTGCCTATAATTTTCCTAAATTGTTTTGTCAGTACCGAACTTTCATGTTTGTGTATTATATTTGAAAATTCATAAATGCCGCAATATGTAAAATTCAAAATCACAAAATAGAAATGCCAAATATTTGAATATAAAAGCAAGCAAGGCGTAATCTTTTTGTTTCACCTAGTGTGATTGAATCGCATACCTTAAATAAACTCTGTACCTTTATTGTGTTATATATAAATATTTAGGTTTTATTGAAAAGTCACCCCTTGGAAGATAAGATTATTGAAACTACTAGCTACCTATTTTATTATAATATTACTAAGTGCAAGATTTAAAATCTATAAATCTAAACAGATAATATCAGGTAGACAATAACACAGGTTGCCAGGATACCTTAGAACATTTTAATAAAAAGTTTTCAGTTATCAGGAAAAAAAATTTAATGAGAGTAGAAATATTCAAGATATTTCACCTGATGAAGTTGTTTTTTGATCAACCCGAAAAAAATAATGAAAAAGTTGCAGACATCTGAAGAAAAAACAAGCTTCTGTTATCCTTTATCAACAGTTATGAAGGTTGCAACTAACAAAAATTATCAATTGACTTGAAAATTTTGAAGTTTTAATTCACGCTCAATTTTTGGTAATGCATTTGGATATGAGTTAATTCAAATATTTGGAATTAATAATTTGACCTCTTCAAATAACAAGTCAGCGACAAATTTTTTTGTCCAAACAGACACATATTTAATTCCATGCTTTTGGCAAACATGGTATTATATTCATGAAAAACTTCCTCATTTCCAACGACTTTTTCTATTATAAAGAATGAGTGACTGTTTCTATTATGTTCCACTCGGTATTTTTAGAACTGAAGGTTTGGCTCATTGTTG
Organism: Styela plicata; assembly: GCA_963675895.2. Lineage (NCBI taxonomy): Eukaryota > Metazoa > Chordata > Ascidiacea > Stolidobranchia > Styelidae > Styela > Styela plicata. The sequence continues at coordinate 2,999,748 of CAVMBJ020000001.1, forward strand.
AGCTGGTATCAAGTTTCAGCTCAGCAAACAAGCTTTTGTTTTCTTTTTTGTTGTAATACGTTGGGTGATGTTTTCGCAATTTCAAAAAATAGTATAAATGTTTCAAACTTCCGTTGTTATTATGGTAAAATTCATTTGTTCTCTGCCGTTGCTATAGAGTTCAGAGCAACATACATTTATTTTCTCCAGGTGTCTGATACTCCGATGTTATTTTCTTTGGATTCATCATAAGACTGCAAAACCAATAGTACAGCTTTTTCGTAGCAGTGTTGATGATCTTTTGAAGCTTATCGACCTAATTTTTTTTTAAAACGTTATCATGTATATTATCATAGATTTTTCTGATGACTGTCATTTTATTCGGGCATCTATGTAACTGACATAGTGTTGTTATGAAAGAGGTATATCGTCTATAATTAAAGTAATTAATCAAAAAGTCAAAATCAAAATGTTCTGCGATTAAGTATCTTTGGGCAATCCTTAGAGAGTTTTTCCTACCACTCAAAGAAAAAAATGTATGGTTTGCTACTGCGGTGCACCCAGTGGAGGGGGTTACGAATTCCTCGTTCCCTTTTATGTGCCTTTGACAAAACTTGGTTTTCGATTTCATTGTTTTGGAAACAATGCATTGCTTGAAAAGAATTTCATAGATTTATTGATCATCAAATTTTACTACGTTCTGAAAATAGAGATTTAAAAAAAAATTATTGACAATGAGTGTTCTCAGACACAAATACAAATCTGCGAATACGAATAAAAATCTATCTAAAACTGGTGAGGCTTTTTACAGGAGGGCATATTTAGTATGGCGTTTTGTATTTGAAGGCGTTTCTCAGTTTTATACAGGATGGTTCTTGAAAATAACATACAAGCGAGACTCAAAGATTTTATAGAGAGTTTTATGAACCTATTGTTTTTGGCCAAGTTGATGAGTTTGACAGTATGTCGGCCATTATGATGAATGATAATAATGAATTGAATGTTCATTGTAGAGTTTATTTTGTACAATATTCGAAATTTATCATTATTAGTAATACCGTATTTCGCGGACTATAAGTCGCTACTTTTTTTCCAAAACTTTCCCTTCTGAGAAATTTATATTTTGCTTCGACCATGTTTGCTTTTTTTCCCGATACACGGCGAATTGTGAGGAATTTTTTTATATATTTGACCCGTACGACAAATTTGCGGTTTTCGGGAACCAATGTCATTTTGTACTGAATATATGTTTCGCAGATTTTACATGTTCATATTCTATTTGCACAATAAATTCGTGCTAAATACATCACAAAATCACCCTGGTATTGTCCATCAATCATGTACCCCCATGTTTGATGATATTTTAAATAGTAGGCAATGTATTAAATGCATGATATATATTTCGATAAGTAATAATTACAACATGAAATAGCGAAATTAAATCAGAACCGTTCAAAGTCTTCTTCTTCGGTGTGTGTGGAAAATTCCATCATACGAAGGCGATTGGTTACACACGATCACGATCGAGAAAAATGATTTTTTTGGTCAACCATGGCAACGAAATTGTAGACCATGTGTTTAGGTTAATAAAATACGGTACCCGTCAGCATACGATACGGCGGCGTGGCGTGCATTTCTGTTTTTTAGGAGTCGTTCACTGACTCTGACTAACTTTCGTGCTGATAAATTTAGTTATCTTTGCGACCATTACTTTGTTGCGTCCTATCTGTGTACAAAATTTCGGAAAAATGACCTTTTGTGACCATCAATAAGGAGGTGCCTATAGTCCGCAAAATACAGATTTTAAAAGCCTTTACTTCACAATATCAGAGGAGACATGCTTGATTCAGAGACAAAGAATTATGCGAATTGCATTAAATATATGTACCGGTATCAAATTATTTTTGAAAATATCTCAATCAATTTAGTATTCCATCAAAAGTTACATCCATTTTTTTGGCAATATATGTAAATTTAAAATATAGAAAATTGATTACTTCAAATATCCCAATTATATTCACTAACATAAATTTTATTTTGAGGTTTTGTGAAATTTTTGTCCAAAAAGCACACATTTAATTTCATGAATTTGCTAAATACACCATGATACGTTTTGGTCAAGTATGGGTGATTGATGAAACCACCATTACATCGCGATGGAGACCTATTGGTGAAATTATGGGGGGCAGCTGAGTTAGTCCTGTCCATGAATTAAAATTTACACTTAAATACTCTTATGTTTTCTGTTTTTTTTATCGGGGTCACCTTTATCTCCTATTCATGAGAAACTTCCTCAACGACTGTTTCTATTATGTTTCGCTCAGTATTTTTAGAACTGAAGTTTGACTCATTGTTGAGAGCTGGTATCAAGTTTCTACTCGGCAAACAAGCTTCTGTTTTCTTTTGTAATACGTTCAGTAACGCTTTCTACGATTTCCAAAGAATACAAATGTCTCAAACTTCTTATGTTATTATGCTAAATCCATTTTTTTACAAAATCATATTTCCTCAGGTGTCTGACACTCTGATGTTATTATCTTTAGGTACCTTTTCATAGCAGTGTTGAAGGGTATTGATTTAATTTTTTAAAAAGTGTTATCATGGATTATTATACTGTTGTTGAATTTCCTGATGGTAGCCACTTTCTTTATTCGCCCGAGTGAGTAGAAAAAATTGAATGTAGTGTGATGGGAGTGTGTTTTTTACAGTTTTTTTTAACGAATGGCAATTTCTGGGAATGTTCTCCTTAATGACCCAATTCCCACAGACTGGCAAAATGCCAGCTTCTCTCGTACTCAGACACTCAGAGGAAATGGGCTACATCAGAAAAAATGTAGCTAATGGGCTGCATTTCAAGACATACTCCTTACTAATGATTGATATGGCTTTTTTTTTGTTTGTCTGGTAACATCCAAACTGACAAAAAGTTTCGAATCTATCAATTTGGCCAGGCTCTAGAGCGAACCTCAATAGAAACATTAAATAGCTGTGTTGATGGTTTTGAAGACTCGTGGTCCCTCAAAGATATTGACATAAACTATTTCCAACAACCTAAGAAGAACAAGATTTTGCGAGCCTGCTCAGCATGACATCTGCCAGTGCAAAATATTTTAATTAAACATGTTTTGTTAAATACGAGTCACTGATGGATCGTGCCACTTAGGCACAGTCCATCTTCGGCTCATGCTTAGCAAAATAAATTTCTGATTGGGAAAGAATTACAGTTGTTAATGTATGATCATTATTTGCCTTTCATTGGGCTTTCGGTTCAATGAGCATTTGCTAATGATCAATAAACTCGTCAAATTGATATATTTTTTGTGAAAACCTTAGATTTAATTGTGCTATCTGAACTTTTGAAATTGTCTGATGTCTGTCTTATTATTAGCGATAAACAAAATTAAAAAAAGCTATGTTATGTGCCGTGTTTAAGGATCTTTGGGCCAATTCCCCAAACATTATAGAAAAAGATCTGTGATAATCTTATACCTTAGTTGTTAGAAGAGGATGGGGTGTATATTACTGAAGCAAAATGAAATCCTTTATTTATTCACTCCCAATCAGAAAATCAGTATGGGCCATTGATGGATCTTGCACAGTAGTCTATCAGTTGAAATAGAATAAAACTTCTGATAATCAATATTATCAGAATAAATCTGATTGGAAACTAACAGTGAAATTTTTCAAGGAAATTTGCAATCACTACAAATTTGACAAAAATTTATTTGGTTTATTTTTGGTTTTAACGGTTCTTTTCTCTTTTTAAAAAGGCTGTTGTTATTTGTATTCATCATCATAATATTTGAAGAGATAAAGAATGTTTAAAAATATTCAGTTCGAGTGATAGTATACATTTTTGTCTCACAATATGAATAATATAAACATAATAGCAGAAAATTATGATAAAATGTTTGATGGAATAACGTTTATATAGCCCAACTGAGTTTGATTACCGGTATGTAGATATATAACATTATATCTAGTATATCACGGCAAAAAGATTTATGCCTGGCTGAAGCTAAGATAAGCTTTGTGTGGGAGTTAAACTAAAAATAAAATTAAGTTGAGCGTGTAGCTAACAAAAAGTAAGGTTGATACTAACATGAAAGCTTTTACGCCTCATTGAAGTTGAAATAAAATTTGAGGGCTAGCTAGCATAGGAAATTAACTGGTGCGTGAAAGCATAATAACAATAAAGTGAAATTGTGAGTGAAGCTTAATAGAAATTAATATTAAGCCGTGTATGAAGGCCGACAAAAAAAATTAGTTGAATGTAAAAGCTAACAAAAAATAAAATTTGGTTGAATGTAAAAGGTGACAAAAAATGAAATTAAGTTGAATGTAAAAGCTAACGAAAAATAAAATTTTATTTCATTCAAAAGCTGGGCTAATATTCAAAATCTAAGCTGTGAGATAAAGAAGGCAATTGTAGGCTTGGCCATGAAGGACCGCCTTCTACACAACAACGTAAAATTCCCCCTTTTTTTTTTTTTTTTTGGAAAACTTTGCTTAATTATACTTATACCTGGAATCTTAAACTTTCGCACCACTACTGTAATATAAATTTATAATTATTACTAATATATCTGTGATTTTCATACATTTTCAAACTAAGTATTATTTTTTGAAATATTAATTAATTCGGTGATTGAAAATTTCTCCCTCAAATGACTGGAAATATACAGAAAAATGATATATAGGAGCTAGGTTTTTTGTTCACATTATATCTCATTCGCATAGGATTTTTGTGCATGTTAGGATTCAGCTATGTTGTATTTTGGTCTTGTTTGTGTTTTTTTTATTCATATAGGTGCTTTGTTCTGTAAAGTCCAGTTTATCAAAAATTCATTTTTAGATTGTTTTCAACCAACAGAATGTCGACTCTTACTTTAATATTTTTTTTGACCAAAATGGTTTTGTTTAACTACATTTTTTTTTTGAATGCAATAGAAATCTTAAAGTAGCAGATGGTTTGTTTCTCAGAAACCAAAAGGAAAACCTGTTACCAGAGATTTGCGATTGCCCAAGGATTAAACATGTTGGTATCGCAAGTTGAAGATCTAGGGTTTGAGTCCCGGCAAGTTAAAATCTATGTTCACAACTTAACCCAGGGTGTAATAACTTGGGTAAGCTAAGCTGAAACACAAAGTCCATGTTTTTCCAATATCTTTAAGGAAACAAAAACAGAAGCTGTGATCAGGGTGATCCATCCCAAAAAGTGGCTATTAAAAAAAAGTATCAAATAGCAGAATCTCAGCGACTACGTCATCTGCACATAGAAAGAAAGTAGAAATGTAGAATAGTAGAAATGCGCTTCAATTCATGTAGCTACCAATCGGATGTATTTAAACGTTGACACTTTTAGACCCATTTTTTTTCTTCTGTCTTTCACGTTGAGCGCTTTCAAAATGATGAGAATATGAGAGAATTTGCAAATACTATTGTAAACTACTGTATTCATTATTTACCACGTCTATATTCGAACTTGCGTTAGGATGATCAGTCATGTAGGGTCATCAATCATCAGGGTTATTCTTGAATATATTCATTCTGCTGTCAAGCCAATATATATTCCAAATTTTCCTTTTTAAAAATTTGACATAAATCTTTGTTGCAAAATATGGCTGAATATCAGCAATTTTGCTTTTCTGAATTGTTTAACATTATTCTATTTATCTTATATATATTTTAAATACTGTTTAAACTGACAACCTTATTAATCTATTATTATTTATTTAAGTAGTTATTAGTTTATATACCTATTCCTTTCAGAATAATTTACCTAGTGAATATCAATGTTGATAGGGGAATGTCAAATAAAGTATTCGGTGATGGATCTGTGAACTGGGGAATACTAATTGAAGACTTATGTTTGGGGACGTCGTGGCAACAGTTTTTCATATTAACTGTCGCGCAAACTAGTAAAGAAATTTGGAACCCCCTATCAGTGGATAAAAGAACCTTGGATATTCTAATGCTATTACAGATACATTAGTAAATCATATAATTGAATTTAGGGATGTGAGAAGTGATTCATTGAAATTTGAATAAAAACAAAAGAACACAGACATATCGTAGTGACGAATTGGCTACTATCAATGATTTATTGTTAGTTTAAAAACCCTCTAAATGATTTAGCTGCCTTCAACAATCGAACAGAACAGTGAGATACTCATTTGCAAGTCTATCATTAACTTGGGGATTAAGTTTATTCAAACACTTCACTGGATTATTGTGGGAGATTGATTATCACATGAGGGATTTATTAGCATCTATGTGAACATAGTTCAAACAGTGATTGCGAGAAAGGTATTATAGTTGAACTATCAAAAAGTTTGCTTTCAATGTTAAACTTTGGATATAAAGTTGCCGATATAATGGCATTTTTTCGCTGTGGGTACTGATATTGCCCTGTAATACCAGCAGTAAAATCATACCACTTGCTAAAGTGAAAAAAATTGGACATATTTATATGGGCATAAATCATTGAAACTTATGCAGAAAAGCTTGGAAAATAAATTGGATTTGTTTGAGCGACGTTGAGTTATTTTTACAAAAAGTTTTATATCACACCAGGAAAACTCCTGATGAGCATCGTTCGTTACAAACAAAATGTCCTTAGAAAAAGCAATAGCCAAAGTCAATAAGAACACACAAAATTGCACTAATTTCTACGATCATGCTGAACCTCATGAAGTTTTTAAGAAGAAACTGGATGTTGATGTCACTCCTCGGTTAGAAGTGGTGGATTTTTATAGAGGAGGTAGGATTTCTAGTAAACATGGAGTTATGCGTTATAATAATTATCAACATCAATACACCCATGAGTCATCTAAGCATCTAAAGTTTTTTGAAAAAGAAAGAGAAAAAGGGATCAGATCTGAGATTGGACTCGTCGATTTATTCAAAAATTTCAAACAAGGTCATGTGTGTTTTGTTGGTCCTGCAGGAAGTGGAAAAACAACACTCATGAAGGCAACAGCAAGAAAGTTTTTGCAAGGAAAATATCTTCAAGGAATCATTAAGATGGTCCAATACATAAGATGCGGAAGATTTAAGGCACATGAGAAAGTCACTGCAGCTGAATTGATTTTTTGACAATACAGGTCTCACAAGAGAAGAAATAGAACAAGTGATAGAGTTTGCAAAAACTAATGCCAAAGAAGTTATATTCATGCTTGACTCATTGGACACTCTTCACTATACAGTTGATGGAGTTTATGAAATTATCAGTCTGTATGAGCCAGCTTATCCTGAAGTAATAATATGGAATCTTCTCTCTGGATACTTGATTCCTGGATGTCGCGTCATAACATCCAGTCATGAGCATTCCATCAGAAATTACTGGGGAGAAATTCGACCAGATAATGTTATTGCACTTGCTGGATTGACCATGGAATCAATAAAAGAAATCATTGTGGGATATGAGGGAAGCACAGAAGCAGAGAAAACAATGGAATATCTCAAAATCAAAGCCCCAATACTCATGTTATTGTGCACTACGCCTGTAATGCTTATTTATACTTTGGTCGGTTTGAAAATCGAATCTGACTTTAAACCAACCACTATGACTGGTCTTATGATCCTTGTTTTATCCAGAGCATAGTACGATCCCGTCACACTCATCAAGATAATAATTTAGAAAATTTTAGCTAAACTGAAGGAACTTTCATACATTGGTACAGTACAAAGGAGAGTTCTCTTCACAGATGAAGATTTTGATAATGTGAATCTCAAACCTGAAGAAGCGACTGATTTAGCAATCCTGGCCCCTGGGGGAACATATAAGAAACTTCTTCAAGGGATCCACCTCCTTTACTTCCAACATCAAAGTATTCAAGAGATGCTTGCATCTTTCCACATTCTCCAGATGGATTTAATATCTTTCGAGGAGTTTGTCGAAGATCACCTTAACACAGGACATTACTTTCTCATTCGAAGAATCGTCTGTGGACTGCTACTGAACCATGATGTCTTTGAATTAGCAGAGACCCTGCTGGGAGGTATTGTGATAATAGTTATTTTACTGGCACTATAGGTTTTGAGAAGAAATATTACATATAGAATTCAAGCAATAAAATGTTACTAGCCAAGTTCACGCTGCATATTTAAAATACTCTCGATTCTACTGCCACAGTCTTGTTTTTGTAATCTGCATTACCTGCATATTGCATTAACTGTATATTGTTTTTCAAGATGGTGTGTCTAGGATTAAAAGTAGGAAATTTTGAATGATTAAAATTTCTGAAACAGTATCAAATTCGAGATATAAAATGTTAATTTCAAAAATTTATGCCATATAAAATACTATTTTAGTGTTCTTTTCACATTGAAACAATAAGTGAGAATTACTTTAAAATTACTTATACCCAAACTTTAAAGTTTTACTTAATGTATTTTTTTTTTATAACTTATTGTTTTTTTAGCACCATATATGATAATGCAGCAGCAGATTTGGTAAAAAAGGCTCAATAGGATTATGGTATCATGAGCTACGAGAGAATAAATTTTTCGCTAAACAGTTTTTGTGAATGTCGCCATTGCCTTGATCTTTAGTGCAGATACTAGTTTCAAGTGAGGAATGAGGTTGGGTCTTTATATGATGAATCAAGGATGGATCGTTTCAAATAGGGCGCGGCACATCTGTGCTTTATGCTTGATAAAATAGAATATCTAATCGGGTTTTGACATGGTGCTAAATTTAACAGGCCTCTGATTAGAAATATTAAATCTAGCAGCATGTCTGAACAAAGACTATTTATTGGCCGTACATTGCTTATAAGAATAAATTTAGCTTTTCATTAGAGAATTAAATGTTTGATAGTAAATGATTTTCGGATTTCATTTATGCTAATCTTATTAATTGATTAAGAAGATTGCAATTTGTGGTTTTGGCAGAATTTTGTAGCAACTATTGAGTATAGTTGGTCAAAAAGTGATTTGAAAGACTTTCGTCATTGCGGGTATTGTGAATATTTATGACTAATTCCTTGCTTTCGAGAAAATACTACCATAAAGAAAGAAAATAATTATAGCCACAATAATATGTATTCTCTGTAGAAACAGGCTTCAGAATAGTCCTAATGTATTTCCTGCATGGCGTAAGAGGTGACGAAAAGGAAACAAAAAAGTGGAAGATTGTTTTACCATTGCTCAGGGCAGATGCCACTCACTTCACTTTCCCATATCTGTTAAGTTCTGCTTGGAAATGTTTTCCACTTAGAGTGCAGTTACTGGTACTACATCTTATAGCTCTTTGCTTTGTGGTCATTAGTTGGTTCCTTTTTGGCACTGTTCCCGCCTTGTTTAGATTATTGTGTTTGGATCAATGAGGTGATATGTGCTATAAGTTTAAATGATAGTAATATAATAAAAATTAACATTTTCTGCAGAAATTGAAATCGAATTTGCCATCGCATCAAAACACTGCAGTTTAAATGTATCACTGATGAAAATTTCCCAATACCAAAACCTGATAATGATACATCGATAAATATAAAATAGTCTGCAAGTGGAGCAAATACCAAAACGAAGTTGCTAACCTACGGGTCGCAACCCAAATTTGAGTTGTCTAATGAATTTTTCTGGTTTTGCCTGGTTTTAACGCAACAAAACCAATGTCGGAAACTTTTTTTTTTCTCTTTTCCCACTGCGGCTACCACTAATTTACATCATATGACCTAATAAGTCATCATTTTGCTGATGAAAGTGGTATGTCCTTTTCTAAATAAGCATTGAAAAAGAAGTTTATTTGTATTAAAAAGTCATTGTTTTCCCCTACAATCACCCTTTGGACGCCATAAAAGTGGTAAAATTATTTTTCCTAGTTAAAAAAGTTACAGTTGATCCATTACACTGACTTTTATACCTCATTTCTACTTTTGCAATGTCATAAAAAAAACAACCTGCCAACTTTTTATGAGATTTCTTTATATACACCTAATTTTTATGCCATTCGTAAAATGGTACATTAACATGCTTTTTGAAAATAGCATGACATGCCGGACGTTGGTAACGCTGACATTTTGGTGGCGACACAAAAAATACCTAATAAAAATACCTAATCTAGCCTTAATTATCATTACCACTTTTCAATGTCAAGCAACATTGCTCACCACTGCTGCTATCCATCATGTGTGTGAACGTCGGGAAACGCTTAAAATGTAATATGCTCGGAAAATTGATTAGACAACAAAATTGGATGTTTGATATCCCTTAATGAAAATTTGGGATAAGGTTAACTCTGCAAGATATGATATTACACTGACCATGAGCCGCAGATGAACCATGCATTATGATGATTGACAGAACATTGTTTTTATCCAATTTTATTGAATCTGACCCGCTATAAAGGCACTGCAAAGTGACAATAAAAACTTATGGTGAAATATACAACTTGATCAATGACAATAAGAAAAGTATTGTCCATGTTTTTTGACTTACTGGAATGTGCCGCAGAGGCATTGTCTATTGGTCGTTCATGCTCGCGCGAAAAATAGAGTAACGAAAATATGAGTGCAGAATAGTTCTTCGTTTTGAATTCTATTTTAAGAATGTTGATATTTATTTGAAGAATATCCCATTATAATTTAGATAAAAATATTTTTTGTTTCATTGGTAGTCGAACATTTAAAAGAACAAAAAAAACTCAAAATTATTGTGTATGCCCATCAAAAGTTATATTTTTCAAGTATGTTCCGCTGATGGACTGCGTCTTGGCAGAGTGTAATAATTTTATTAGAATTCATATCTTCTGATTTATTATGTGTATTTCTGCTCAACATTACATTTTAAAAAATGTTTATATTACATACTGAGTGCTGACATGCAATATATTCTCTCTCAGATATCCTTGATCTGGAGAAAAAGCGAGCTGCTTTGAGGAAAAGTTTACAAAAACAGCTAAAGTATTACCAATCCAAGCAAGATCGACTGGAGCTGTTCACTGCACTGAATGAGGCAAAAGATGGAATGATTGACATTGTTAAATCAATGAGTTTGATTAGCATGGGCAATCATTCCCTCTCCATCAGCGATGCTCATGTCATTGGATCAGTAGCTTTCTATTGCACATCATTGGCAATGCACTTCTTTCATTGCAATCTCAACCCATCATTTCTTCAAACCCTGGCATCTGCATTGAAAGGATCCAAAGTCCAGGTTGGTACATTTTGCGATAAAAATAGAACGGTGTGATAAACCGACTAAAATAATGTATGAATATCCATTCTGCCTTTTCTGATATTCTGGCACTCAGTACTAATTAATACAATGAGTGGGGGAAATTCGCACTAATTGGGATATTCATATATATATATATTTTAAAGTTTTTATTTAGAATATAAATATTGTACTATTAAAAAAATAATCTAACCTTTTAGAAACAATTGGGTTATTTCCTTTAAAATATCCATTTTCAACTGTTTTTAAGTTTCCTTATTTTTTCACTCATTTGAGACATATGTGCATCAACACTGATTTTATATGAGTTCAGCTTCAAAATTCAAATATTTTATTTAAAACCAGTGTTAGAACAAACATAAACTGATGAAATGTATGTTCTATATAATTTCTATGTTGGAATCTGAATAGTGAATGAGTTGGGTTCATTTTAATTATTGCAAAATTTCTTATCATAGTCAGGGTATGTATCTCTTATGCAGTATTGCGCGGTGATTAGAAATAGTTGGTTCTGAGGCGAACGGCTTGACTGGCTGCTAACTCTTATTTTTTTCCACTTGACACTATAAATTATAGGAAGAAAATCTCATGTGAAATTTTGTTCTCGAACATCCAAACTACTACTATGGGATTCTCTGTCTCAGAACTATTTTTCGGATGAAATTGATTCAAACTGTATCAAATCCTGTGTTTTTGAAATCTCAAACATATATGGAATTTGTGATAGTAGCTTTCAGCACTTCAATAATTTTTTGTGTTCTGTATGATGCCTGTGGAACCTAACTTTGAGAAATATGATTGGTTGTTGTCCATGTTCAGCAGTTTTGTCGTCTACCCCCTCCAATACTAAAAAACATTTGAAATAGCATATTTTGGACCTAATTTCGTAAGAAAAAGATTAAATTTTTTGCATATGGCACATGCATTTCTATTAGAGAAAAATGTTTTTAAACAAATTTGGAAACTATTAATTTTGAATCGTGACAAAATATTATTGAAGTTATTGAATGAGTCTATTATAATAAACTTTCCCATGCTTTATTGACATACATCTCTCTCATTTATTCTCGAAAATGGTATTACTCGACTACATCAGTCCATATATGGTCTTCCCTTCGCACATCAGTACTGTTAAGTGTTTGACTACAATGCTTAAGTGAAACATATTTCCGATATAAAGTAGTGGCCATTCCTTCTGTTGAATGTGTTCACTCATACACATCTGCGTCACGCAGTTGTTGGATCAAACGAATACAGATTTTTCAAGCTCGATACAAGGCGAAAGAGAAAATATTAAGATTACAATACACACTTGAATAAGTGGAATGTTTTCTGTTTTATTCGATCTTAAAAAGTGAAGCAAGTATATATATTGGGGCTTTCATCCTACTTTTTTTCATTGAAATTCACTCTGGGCAAGGCCGGAAGCAGTGCCCAAAAGGAACCAACTAACGGCCACTTAATAGCAAAGAGCTACTAAAAGATTTAGTACCAGCAACTGCACTCTAAACTAAAAAAAAACATCTTGAACGGAACTGAACTGCTATGATAAAGTGCAGTATGTGATGTCTTTCCTTGACGATGGTAAACCATCTACCATTTCTTATACTACTATGCTCAGGTCTCACAAAAAGAGTGGATCCAGACCCTCTGAACCCCTCCCCTATATATGGCCTTGCTTGGTTTTTAAAGTTATATTGTCACTAATCCGATTCTCCCAGTTAGTTCAATCAGTAAAAATCTTGTGCAGGTTAATTATATCTGAGAGGATTGCTGGACATTAGTGCATGATGGTCCACATACCCGGTGGCTGGTTACTATCCAAAGAAAAAAATAGAGAAATAGAGAAAAAATAGATAAATGCGCTGGCTAGTATTTCATCCACTAGAGATTTACACGAACGATTAACCCAGCTAATAAAATTCTACAACAGTGAAATCGTTATATTTTCGGCATTTAATATTTTAAATAAAAAGGATTTATTTTATCACCAATGATATATTGTTTTGAAAAAATCCTTCATCTCAACTTAGCTAATAGAGCATATTTTGTTTCGGAATTTAAAAAAAAGACTCAAAATCACCGAGCAAAGAAAATTCCACAATTGTAGAAACAAAAAATACATTTGATATTTACTGTTTGAATTTCCAAACAAAAAGTAGTAAATAATTTATTACGTTCCCAATAATACACTCTTATTAAATTGACAGAGCAAGGAAAATTCGAAATTCCACAATTATGAAATTGAACGATATATTTCACCTTTTACTAGTCAAATTTTCGCATAAAAAGGAATGATTTTATTACCAATGAAATATTATTTGAGATATATCTAAGTTCTAAACAATTTGAACATGGCAAATGCAGTGCAATTTGCTTTAAAACTTTGAAAATCACACAAAATAACGCCAAAATTCACCAATTGCCCAAAGATTGTTTCACTAATGCTGATTTACCTAGAAAATGTACAGCAGAATTATCACATTAGAATTGAATAACAAATGACCACAACATCATTGCGAATGGATAAAAAGAAATTCTTTTTTATTTCCAGCAATTATTTTCAAATAGACATATGTTCGTAATTATTTATCTAAAGAGTCAAAGTCAAAAGAACGTTTTTGTTTTATTCTTCACATTTTGAGATAGATTTACTTATTTAAATTGTTTGCAGAACAACTGCTTACCTGTGGTCCATTTATCTATCCACTGACGGTTGACCATTGACTAATACTGGGGATTTCAGTGAAACTCATCATCTATCAACCCTCTCTTTTCAATACAGATCAGGGCGTTATCGCTGAATCACAACACAAACATGGGAGTTAAAGGTTTATCATCAGTCGGTGAAATACTTTCCAATCAATCCTGTGTTGAATGCTTGGATCTCGGCAACTGCAATCTGTCATCAGATCAACTACAAGCTTTTAAATCATCATTGGGAAACACAATGGTAAAGCAAAGAATGATGAATATGGAAATTTTTTTTCGAAATTAATGCTGGACTTTTATCTATAAATATCTGTTTAACCTTAAAACTATCGAATAAATTATTTTTGCTCTAAAACAGCGATTCCCC